>SJXQ01005414.1:246767-291372 GCA_006408695.1 Aepyceros melampus | reverse complement strand
TTGCTATGAACTGAATTGTGCTCAGTTTTGGGAAGTTCATATTTCATATCTTAAAAGATGATGCTGTTAAAGTTCTACACTCAATATGCCAGCAAATTTGGAAAACTCAGCAGTGGCCACAGGACTGGAAAAGGTCAGTTTCATTCCAATCCTAAAGAAAGGCAATGCCAAGGAATGTTCAAACTACCGCACAATTGTACTAATTTCACAAGCTAGCAAAGTAATGCTCAAAAGTCTCCAAGTGAGGCTTCAGCAGTATGTGAACCATGAACTTCCAGATGTTCAAGCTAAATTTAGAAAAGGCAGAGGAACCAGATATCAAATTGCCATCATCCGTTGGATCATAGAAAAAGCAAGAGAATTCAAGAAGAACATCTACTTCTGATTCACTACTATGCTAAAGCCTTTGACTGTGTGGATCACAACAAACTGTGGAAAATTCTTTGAGAGATGGGAATATCAGACCATCTGACCTGCCTCTTGAGAAGTCTGTATGCACGTAAAGAAGCAATAGTTAGAACTAGACATATAACAATAGATTGGTTCCAAATTGGGAAAGGAGTACATCAAGGCTGTATATTGTCACTCTGCTTATTTAACTTATATGCCGAGTACATTATGCAAAATGCTGGGCTGGATGAAGTACAAACTGGAATCAAGATTGCCAGGAGAAATATCAATAACCTAAGAGATGCAGATGACACCACCCTTATGGCAGATAGCAAAGAGGAACTGAAGAGCCACTTGATAAAAGTGAAAGAGGAGAGTGAAAAAGCTGGCTTAAAACTCAACATTCAAAAAACGAAGATCGTGGCATCCGGTCCCATCACTTCATGGCAAATGGATGGGCAAACAATGGAAAGAGTGACAGACTTTATTTTCTTGGGCTCCAAAATCACTGCAGATGGTGACTGCAGCCATGAAATTAAAAGACGCTTGCTCCTTGGAAGAAAAGCTATGACCAACCTAGACAGCATATTAAAAAGCAGAGACATTACTTTGCCAACAAAGATCTGTCTAGTCAAAGCTATGGTTTTTCCAGTAGTCGTGTATGGATATAAGAGTTGGAATATAAAGAAAGCTGAGCGCCAAAGAATGAATGCTTTTGAACTGTGGTGTTGGAGAAGACTCTTGAGAGTCCCTTGGACTGCAAGGAGATTAAACCAGTCAATCCTAAAGGAAGTCAGTCCTTTCTATTCATTGGAAGGATTGACGCTGAAGCTCCAATACTTTGGCCACCTGATGCAAAGAGCTGACTCACTGGAAAAGACCCTGATGCTGAGAAAGTTTGAAGGCAGGAGGAGAAGGGGGACGACAGAGGATGAGATGGTTGGATGGCATCACCAACTTGATGGACATGAGTTTGAGTAAGCTCTAAGAGTTGGTGAGGGACAGGGAAGTCTGGCGTGCTCTGTCCATGGAATTGCAAAGAGTCGAACATGACTGAGTGACTGAGCTGAACTGAAAGTTCATATATTGAAGCCTTAACCTCCCCATGTGACTGTATTGGAGATAGGGGCTTTAAAAAGGTGATTAGGATTAGACAAGCTCTTAAATGTGGAGCCCTGATCCTATAGAAATGATGCCTTTATAAGAACCAGAGCTATCTCTCTCCAACTTGTGAGGACATAGCAATAAAATCCTTGTCTGCAAGCCAAGAAAGGAGTCCTCGCAAGAACATGGCCATGCTGGCAACCTGATTTGAACTTCCAGCATCCAGAACTGAGAAAATAAACTATAATTGCTTAAGCCCCCAATCTGTGGTGCCCTGAGCTATGATAATACCTCTGAAATAAGTGTGTTTACTATCCCCACTTCATATCAGAGAGGTTGTCACTTGAGCAAGTCCACACAGCTGGTAAGAGAAAAGGCCAGAATTTGGACCTTGGATGTCTGACAAGAGCCTGTGCCCTTAAACTTGAGGCCATGGCCCACAGTCACCTCAAGAATCACACTGCAGGAGAACTCATTGAGGGATCAAAGTCAGGGTCTTCCCTACCTGCCACGTGGCGTTAGCCATTACTTAAATCTTTTGACCAAAAGAAGTGGAGGAGAAGAGAGAAAGGGTGACTCGCCAGTTATTCCCACACACACCATAAGTGCTGAGCAACAGTCAGCAGGATTGCCAGCTTCTGAGGGCCAGTCTTTGCATCTTTTCCCAACTCCTTATTCAGGGACATCATGTGGGTAGGTTGAAATCCTCTGGGGTGGGAGTATTTACACCTCAGAAATTGGCAAACACTACAAATCCAAGCTTTTTCACTGGAGAGCCAGTTGTTAAACATTTCCCAGCACACTGCTTCATTCTGCATCAAAACACAGAGAAGGTATGGGTAGCAAGACTCCTTGGCAGCATGGACCTTGCCTGCTAACCACCCTACTTGGTTCTCTTTTGATAGAATCATAGACCCTCAGGACACTGAAGCTGGAAAGGTCTTAGAGACAGTCAAGTCCAATGTCTATGTTGCAAATGGACAACTAGAGCCCAGAGAGGGGAAGTGACTTGCCTAAGGTCACACAGCCCATGTCACAGCAATTCACGTCATTTCCATCCATGTCGTCCAAGCCTGTAGATCTAGCTAGGGGAGAATGCCACAGGTTTTCTGGCATAGACTAGACATGGATGGTGCTATTTGGGGAGCTATTCTGTGAGGATGGGGTAGTGTTTTCCGGATTTCCTGGCTGTTCCCTCCTCCCGCACTTCCCTACCCCCACGGGGTGTAGTAGAGAGATAAGCAAGATGCACACACTGTCATCAGCAATGCAGCCTCTTCTGTCTCTGAGTGGAGTCCGTAGCAGTCGATGCAAATAGCACAGCTTGTAAATGTGCAGATTGGATCAGAGCCCTAAAGTGCACCCTAGAAAACACGGCTGCGTGTTCTTCATCTACGGCTAATTATAACTTTATTCATTACAGTCTGGCTCATAAGATTATAGACCTAAATCAGGAATAGAATATGTGTTACATATATATTTTTGTAATACTTTCCCTCCGTCAGAAGTGAGTCTCTGCCTCTAGCGAGAGGCGTGAAGTCAGAGTCCCATCCCCAAGTCGGGCATCTGCAATGTGGCATTTTTCTGTCGTCGCCCCACACTTTTGCTCAAAGCAACGTGGAGGTGTTAATCAACTCAAAAAGCACCCAGCCCGCCAGTCCCGCCCGACAAATCAGAGCAACTGTCAAAGGAAGATGTAAAAGGGGTTATTAATCTTGGGGGCCAAATGTTTTTAATTATGTACACACAGTATTCAAATGAAGTTAAAAATTGTCTTACGGGTTTGCTCTTTCCCTCCGCGGTTTATCCCACAGGGCCGCGGGGCACACGAGAAGGGAGAAGACCCACGAAGGATTTCTTCTTGTTACAGAAGGCTTGACTTCTAAGTGTCAGATTACCCTAAGGTCCAGCCCTTGAACCTCTTATTCATTTTTAAAAAAATTATTTTTTTGAACTATAGTTGTTTACCATGTTGTGTTAATTTCTGCTGTACAGCAAAGAGATTCAGTTTATACGTATGTATACTTTTTCATATTCTTTTCCATTATGGTTTATCACAGGATATTGAATATGGTTCCCTGTGCTCTACAGTAGGATCTTGTTGTCTATCTTGGACCTCTGTTTCTCTCATTAGGGGATAATCCATTCCTTGGCTTTAAATATCATTTAGATGCTGAAGACAGATTTTTAATCTGTACCTCTTTCCTATACACTGTACTCCAGGATCAGATAACAAAGCCCTGCTGGATGTCTCTATTTGAATATTTCTTGGACAGTTCAAACTTTAAAAGCTGAAAGATCTCTTTTTTGTTTTTCTTTTTCTCTCTCTTTCAAAATATGGTCTTCTCTGAGCTGCCCCTAGTGAAAGCATTCTCCACTGTTATTCATTAAAGAGCACTGTCCATATGCTTCCTTAACCTACACACCTAAGAGTAATTCTAGGTTCTTCTTCCCTTCACCTCTCACAGCAATGAGCAAGTCCAATGGACATTTCCTGTCAATTACATTCTGAGTTCAGCGCTTTCTCTCCTTGTCACCTCTCATCCCCGACCACAGCAGGACTCCCCTCACTAGCTTCCCTGCTTCCTGTCTTTTTTTTTTTTTAAGTTTATTCTTTCTTTCTTTCTTAGCAGAAGTTAAGATTTTTTTTTAATGTGGACCATCTTTTAAAATCTTTATAGAATTTGTTACATTACTTCTTTTTTATGTTTTGTTTTTTGGGAGGCAGCAAGGTGTGTGGGATCTGAGCTTCCTGACCAGGGATCAAACCCACACTCCTTGCATTTGAAGACTAAGTCTTTACCACTGGACCATCAGGGAAGTCCCCGCTGCTTCCTGCCTTGCCTCTTTCTCCACACTCCATTCTCCCTCCAGCAGCCAGAGGAATACTTAAAAAATAAGCAGTTATACCCCACTCTCCTGTTGCTAACTCTCTAAAGGCTTCAGAATAAACGCCTAATCCCCTTGCAATGCCCTCAGGGTCTTCAGAATCTGGTTCCAGCCCACCCTTCTGCTCTCATTGTTATTATTCATTCCTTGAACTCTGCCGAACTCATTCCTGCCTCAGGCCTTTGACATGCTATTTCTGGAAGACTCTTCCTCCAGTTCTCAGCCTGACTGGAATCCTCCAAATGTCTTTCTAGAGGGCCTGAGCCTGGGCGGGGAGAGGAGTGACCAAGTCCCCCTATATTTTGAAAAGGGTGTGTTCTCTCTCTCCAGACAAGCCTTCACATAAGAGAAAATTCTCTTAGGCAACCCAGGAGCTGAAAGGAAGTGGGTGCTAAATGCTGACAGCCTCCAAATGTCAAGAGTGGCCTGCAATGGCTCTAAGTTCAAAGGTAGGTAATGAATTTCTGTGCAGTCATTGATTAAAACCCACAATCAGAACTTGCCTGGTGACTTTGGGTCCTAGTCCTTAAATGGAAAGCACTACCATGTGCTGAATGCTGCCATTCTTGTAAGACCTTTCAAAATCACGTCTCTGGTTCCTAGTTAGATGCTCTCTCACATTCCACAGAGTTTCTAAAGCACTTGGGCTCTAATCCTGAGGACAGAGAGGGTGACTTTTGGCTTCTCTCTCCTCCATGCTTAGCACTGCACTTGGCACACAGTTGACACTCAGTAAAAAAGTGGGGAAAGACCAAGGCTTGTCTGCAGCATTGTCCTATGACAGTAAAGATTTGCCTTTTTGGATGGCATCATGGACTCCGTGGACATGAGTCTGAGTAAACTCCGGGAGTTGGTGATGGACAGGGAGGCCTGGCGTGCTGCAGTCCATGGGGTGGCAAAGAGTTGGACATGACTGAGCGACTGAACTGAACTGAGCAGGGAATTGACTTTTCCCCATGTTAGTAGATGCTGAGTGTATTGAGATCAAGATGAGGTCTTACCTTTCTAGGCGTTCTCATAGTATACCGCATCAGTACCTGGTGCAGTACTGAGCATTTCATGAGCTCTTGGAACATTTCTGTAGAACTGAATTCACTGCTGAAGGGAACAATTCCATAGCATTCAGTTTAATGAAAAGGACCACTGGCGATCAGTGCAGGTCTCTGTCTCCTGGCAACCTGGCATCCCAGTGAGTAAAGAGGTAGGTGTGGTCTCTGACATTTTAGGAGAAGCCAAGGGGACAGTTGAGATGGTGCTGAGGTCTCCTTTAGGGGCTTCCTTTGGAGGAAAAAGAGTTTTCCCCTTTTACTGAAGATGCCAAATGAGGCCTGGCATGAAACATGGATTCATATGGTTTTTTGTGTGCAAACAATATATCCATTATAGAACAGTTTTATATTTCCTCATCTGACTTGAAAGGGTGGCGCTTTGTATAAACCACATTGTTTGAGCTGAAAATTGTATTCTGCAGATTTCATTTTGATAAGAGAATTCTGGCTTTGTCGCCAACCAACATTTTAAGAAGTCACATAAAGAAGCAATGCCTTGAAAATGCATGTTCTTAGCAAGCTAATTCTGGTAGGTCTCATCATTCTCCACAGCTCCTTCACTTGTTGCATCATAAACAGTCTTTGTTCAGCCAGAAGTATGTGCAGGCCCAGGCAGGAGTCTTGGAGTGAATGCCGTTGCCCCTCTCCTGTGGCAGCTCCTGTGAGCGTGTCACCTAGGCTGTGCCAGTGACGCCAGATTATCATCATCACCATTATTATCACAAATCTTCAATATTTACATCACTGAGAGTTTTCTGTGTGCAAGTCATCTTGCTAAGCACTTCCTATGCACTATCTTGTTTAACCCTCTCAGCAGAGGCAGGTCTTATTATTTATCCTCATTTTATGGATGGGGGAAAAAGGCCTCAGAGAGGTTAAATAGATTGCCCAGGTCATAAGGTTGGTAAAATCCCCATTGCTGGAGCAGTGCAAAGACTACTCTCTTGAGTACTATATCCAACGTGTAAAGTAGTGATGGATGCCATCCATTCCCTGGGGACGTCTGATCTTCTGAATTAGCTTTGAAAGACACCTGGCATGTCAGAAAGAGCATTGATGTTCTAGTCAGACAGATCTCAGTCCTAACCCCAAACAATCACCTATCAATTAGGTGACTTTAAGCAAGGCTTCCCTGGTGGCTCAGATGGTAAAGCGTCTGCCTACAATGTGGGAGACCCAGGTTCAATCCCTGGGTCAGGAAGATCCTCTGGAGAAGGAAATGGCAACCCACTCCAGTACTCTTGCCTGGAAAATCCCATGGATGGAGGAGCATGGTAGGCTACAGTCCATGGGGTTGCAAAGAATTGGACACGGCTAAGCAACTTCACTTTCTTTTTTCAATTTTTCTTTAAGCAAGTTTTTAATTTATCTGAGCTTCACTGTCCTTATCCCTAAAAGGAATATAAGAATTATATTTGTGAGAACCAACCAAGTATCTGTAATAGATCGGATGCCCATAGAATACTATTTTTCTAACTGTTATGGGCACATGTGCCAGACTAAGAAATTTATTTTCATGGATTATCTCATTTAATCCTCAACACAACTCTAGGAGATTGGTCTTTCTATCTTCATTATATAGAAGGGTAAATTGTGGCTTAAAGAGGTGTAAATTATTCAACAAAGGCCAGTTTTGGAGTCAGAGGAAACTGCCAGTGAAATGTAATCCTTCCAACTTGACTTTGGAAAAACCGCTTAATGTCTCTGAAGTTCAGCATTCACACATGATACATGAAACACGAGCCCAATAGAGGGTGGTGGAAGTGGAGTGACGAAAGGTAAGTAACAGACAGTCCAAAATGTTCTGCCTTCCCCTTTATGGAGCCCCCGCCACATCACCTGCCTCTACACTTCCATTGAATATGGTCTCTCTCTTACAACCTGTGTTAGCAGGATGCCTCAAACGTCGGGTCACAGTCTCCTAAGAAGCAGAGTGATGCTGTCTTTGTCTTTGGGTCCCTCCTCACACCTTTCCCAGCAAACTGGCTCATGGCAGGTGTTAACTAATGCAGGCTAAATAAATGGATGTGCAAACAAAGGAAGAAGGTAGCTCCCCCAACCAGAACCTTGGTGGATGAGCCTTCAGTGGGGTGTCTTTGAAACTTCCTTAGAATGGCAGCATCAGCTTATCACCTGGGCAATGCAGGAGACAGAAACCTGTCTCTTCATTGCTGCAGCTGTCCCCTTACAGCAAGGGGAAATTCTAGCCAGTCGCTCTCAGATCTGAAGCAGAGAGAAAGCCTGGGAGTCCATGTGCCAGAGGAGAAATGATTCACAGTCATCGCGCTGTGTAGGAAGGACGAACTGGGAGGCAAACTGCTAGCATGCTCCAGGGTTTGCCTCTCGGTAATGTGAGCTTTGCAGTCTGGCCAGGAGTGAGCTTTTCACCATAAACATTCAGGGCATGCTGCTTATGTTTTAAAAGTGACGTGTTTTAATTTCCAGCCAAAAATACTATATGTTTGGATTGCAGTTTCTCAAGTTGCTAAAAAATTATTCAGAGGAGATGAAAACCTGCCATGCGGTAGAGGAAGCAGCCTGATGTTTAATGCAAAGGCTAAATCAGTTCTCTGGGAAGCAGAGTCTTCTTTTGAAGCCAGACCATGTAGTGGACAGCATAGAGCTAGGACATTTCCAGTCTCCTATGATGGCCAACTTGGATTCTTTAGGGCATAGAACAACATCAGGACACTTGGCTTTTCATTTGTTAGGAGTAGATCTGATAAAATAGGCTAGTTAAGCTACAGTAACAAACAACTGTTAGATTCTAATGACTTATGACAATAAGTTACTTTCTTACTCATCGACATGCTGCTTAATGGTCAGCGGGAGGCTCTGCTTCATGTCTCCTCTTGAGGGACTTGATCTACACGATGGAGCAGCCACCATCTTGAACATTGCCCATCACCACCACAGGATAGAGCTCTGGAGGACTTGAGTGACATCTAAACAAATACTCTGGTCCAGAAGCAGCACATGTTGCTGACCACACATTGATGAGGGCTGTCCCCCTGGTGGCATCCAGCCACAAGGAGTCAGGAAAGGCAATCTTATTATGTGTCTGGAAGGAGAACCAGATATCAGCAAGCAGCACCATCAAGATCTACATAGGGTATTTGATGCACTTGAAACCATGGGAGAAAAGAAGAGAGAAATCATAATCATAATATATCTCAGAGGAAGAGAAATCTTAACTCAGACTTTACAAAAATCCATTCTGAGCAGAATATAAGATTCTTCTTCCTTTAGCTTCTAAAGAATTGTTTATAAATTCCCTCTGTACTTGAAAAACAACTAAGCCATTAGAGGTGAAGTGGATTCTCTGGTGTGTGCATGTGTGTGTATGGTGTAGAGTAGTGCAGTTTAGGAAGTAGATCAGAAGAAAAAGACCAAAAGTGCTTTAGTCTAGTGTTGTCTCTGAGCTACTCAAGGGCTTAGAGATTGTTGCAAAGCTAGAGAACTGCAATATCCAGTCCAGCGGTTTGGTCTTGAACAAGCTCATGAGAGACCTTATAAAACAGAAAAGACAGACCTTGTGGGTAGAGGTTGTCTCCTTTCTTCAAGTAGTTCAAGGTGATGTTCAGATAAGACTTCAAGGCAGGCAGGCTCATGCACTGCACTCCCCTTCTAGGACAAAGAATACCAAGGCTAGGAGACACTGAAATAACAACAGTAACAGCTACAACCCCTTCCATCTGTCTGTACCCAAACTCAAACTGACCCTCCCAACAATCTTCTGCAGAAGACTGAACATCATTATCCCCGTTTCTCAGAGGACAGGTCTATGGTCTGCAGAGGTGAGATGATTTGCTCCAAGTTGCCTGGTTAGTAGGGGCTTCTGGGGTAGGACAGTGGTTAAGAATCCACCTGCCAGTGCAGGAGACCCAAGAGACACAAGTTGGATTCCTGGGTCAGGAAGATTCCCTGAAGGAGGAAATGGCAACCCATTCCAGTATTCTTGTCTAGAAAATTCTATGGATAGCAGAGCCTGGTGGAGCCCAGTCCAGACTCATGTCAGACTCTGGTCGCAAAGAGTCAGACATGACTGAGCTTCCATGCATGCTTGGATAGTAAATGATATAGTCAGGATTTAAACTTAGGTACCTGGACACCAGATCCAATGCTCTTTTCATTGCGGTTTCCATGGAAAGCAGGAGCTTCTTGTCCCTTGTTTGGTGTTATGGGCTGAATGTTTTTGTTTTCCCCACATTAATATGTTGAAGCCCTAGCCCCTAATGTGGAGGTATTAAGGAGGTGGAACCTCTGGGAAGTAATTAGATTTAGGTGAATTCATGAGGGTGGGGTCTCCCTGATGGGATTAGTGCCCTTATAAGAAGAAAAAGGAAGACCAGAGCTCTCTCTCTCTCCAACATGTGAGTACATTGTGAGAAGGTGACTGTCTAAGGTCAAGAAGAGCTTTCTCCAGGAACTGAAGATATCAGCACCTTGATCTTGGATTTCCCAACCTTCTAAACTATGAGAAATAATGTCTGTTGTTTAAGCCACTCAGTCTATGGTATTTTGTTACAGTAGCCCTAGCAGATGATGGCATTCATCTTCATATAATTTAATCTTAGAACTTCAGCAAGTAACAAGTGTCTAGAGAATCTTCATTCCCTTCATCCCATGTCTTTAAGTTCAGGAGTGTCAGCAGAAGTAACACTCTGGTCTTTATGCATCTTTATTAACTAGTCCCTGGAGGAGGAAGTTTTATCTGATGGGCAAGTTTCAGAAAAGGAACTGAGTGAGCATGCTCAGCTCAGCCATCTCTGTGTTTTCTTGGATCTACCTTCAGGCATGACATATTTGGGACCTAGTACTGGGTGGTAGTAGGTCTTAAATATGTTCTTCCGGAAGGTGAGGAAGTGGTAGGGGCTTCCCAGGTGGAACTAGTGTTAAAGAACCCACCTGTCAATGCAGGAGACATAAGGAATACAGTTTCAATACCTGGGTCAGGAAGATCCCCTGGAGAAGGGCATGGCAACCTACTCCAGTATTCTTGGCTGGAGAATGCCACGGACAGAGGGAGCCTGGCAGGCTACAGTCCATAGGGTTGCAAAGAGTCAGATATAACTGAAATGACTTAGTGTGCACTGGGTAAGAAGTTTCCCAGGCAAGCCTTGCCCTGGGCAGCAAGCACACTGTGGTCATTCCATTTACTGAATGGGTAAACTGGTACTGAAGTATAGTGCTGGGAAGCCTGACTGTGGCCACAAGTCTAAAGGCATGTTCTTCAAGTCACCTTCAAAGATAATACTTTGATTTCCATATGTATCTTATGTCTTACATCTTTGTTGGTTTCACACTTACTTATGGAAGGGCAGGAAAGAGTGGGATTGGTGATCACTTAAAAAAAAATCTGACTCACATCTATGGATAGATGAACTAAACAGAAAATTAGCAAGGAAATACAAACTTTAAATGATACAACAGACCAGTTAGACCTAATTGATATCTATGGGACATTTCACCCTAAAACAATGAATTTCACCTTTTTCTCAAGTGCACATGGAACCTTCTCCAGGATAGGAAATTAAAAAAAAATTTCAAATCATTTCAAAACATCTTTTCTGATCACAATGTGGTAAGATTAGATGTCAACTACAGGAAAAAAAAAACTATTAAAAATACAAACATATGAAGGCTAAACAGCATGCTTCTGAATAACCAACAAATCACAGAAGAAATAAAAGAAATCAAAACATGCATAGAAATGAATAAAAATGAAAACACAACAACCCAAAGCCTAGGGGATTCAGTAAAAGCAGTGCTAAGGGGAAGATTCATAGCAATACAAGCTTACCTCAAGAAACAAGAGAAAACTCAAATAAATAACCTAACTCTACACCTAAAGCAACTAGAAAAAGAAGAAATAAAGAACCTCAGGGTTAGTAGAAGGAAAGAAATCCTAAAAATTAGGGCAGAAATAAATGAAAAAGAAACAAAAAAGACCATAGCAAAAATCAACAAAGCTAAAAGCTGGTTCTTTGAGAATACATAAAATAGACAAACAATTGGCCAGACTCATTGAGAAAAATAGGGAGAAGAATCAAATCAACAAAATTAGAAATGAAAATGGAGAGATCACAACAGACAACACAGAAATACAAAGGATCATAAAAGACTACTATCAGCAACTATATGCCACTGAAATGGACAACTTGAAAGAAATGGACAAATTCTTAGTAAAGTGTAACTTTCAAAACTGAACCAGGAAGAAATAGAAAATCTTAACAGACCCACCACAAGCACAGAAATCAAAACTGCAATCAGAAATCTTCCAACAAACAAAAGCTCAGGACCAGATGGCTTCTCAGTTGAATTCTACCAAAAATTTAGAGAAGAGCTAACATCTATCCTACTCAAACTCTTCCAGAAAATTGCAGAGGAAAGTAAACTTCCAAACTCATTCTATGAGGCCACCATCATCCTAATAACAAAACCAGACAAAGATGCCACAAAAAAGAAAACTACAGGCCAATATCACTGGTGAACATAGATGCAAAAATCCTTACCAAAATTCTAGTAAACAGAATCCAACAACATATTAAAAAGATCATACATCATGACCAAGTGGGCTTTATCCCAGAGATGCAAAGATTTTTTAATATGTGCAAATCAATCAATGTGATACACCACATTAACAAATTGAAAGATAAAAACCATATGGTTATCTCAATAGATACAGAGAAAGCATTTTACAAAATTCAACATCCATTTATGATAAAACCCTCCAGAAAACAAGCATAGAAGGAACATACCTCAACATAATAAAAGCCATATATAATAAACCCACAGCAAACATTATCCTCTATGCTGAAAAATTGAAAGCATTTCCCCTAAAGTCAGGAACAAGACAAGGGTGCCCACTCTCACCGCTACTATTCAACATAGTTTTGGAAGTTTTAGCCACAGCAATCAGAGAAGAAAAAGTAATAAAGGGAATCCAGATTGGAGAAGAAGTAAAACTCTCACTGTTTGCAGATGACATGATCCTCTATATAGAAAACCCTAAAGACTCCACTTGGAGAAGGCAATGGCACCCCACTCCAGTACTCTTGCCTGGAAAATCCCATGGATGGAGGAGCCTGGTAGGCTGCAGTCCATGGGGTCGCTAAGAGTTGGGCATGACTGAGCGACTTCACTTTGACTTTTCACTTTCATGCATTGGAGAAGGAAATGGCAACCCACTCCAGTATTCTTGCCTAGAGAATCCCAGGGATGGGGAGCCCGGTGGGCTGACGTCTATGGGGTCACATAGAGTCAGACATGACTGAAGCGACTTAGTAGCAGCAGCAGCAAACACTCCACCAGAAAATTACTACAGCTAATCAGTAGTAAAGTTGTAGGATATAAAATTAACACACAGAAACCCCTACATTCCTATCCACTAACAATGAGAAAACAGAAAGAGAAATTAAGGGAACGATTCCATCCACCATTGCAATGAAAAGAATAAAATACTTAGGAATAAATTTACCTAAAGAATCAAAAGACCTATATATAGAAAACTATAAAACACTGATGAAAGACATCAAAGACACAAATATATGGAGAAATATACCATGTTTCTGGATTGGAAGAATCAATATAGTGAAAATGAGTATACTACCCAAAGCAGTCTATAGATTCAATGCAATCCCTATCAAGCTACCAATGGTATTTTTCAGAGAACTAGAACAAATAATTTCACAATTTGTATGGAAATACAAAAAACCCTGAATAGCCAAAGCAATCTTGAGAAAGAAGAATGGAACTGGAGGAATCAACCTGCCTGACTTTAGACTATACTACAAATCTACAGTCAACAGGACAGTATGGCACTGGCACAAAGACAGAAATATAGACCAATGGAACAAAATAGAAAGCCCAGAGATAAATCCACGCACCTATGGACACCTTATCTTTGACAAAGGAGGCAAGAATTTACAATGGAGAAAACAATCTCTTTAACAAGTGGTGCTGGGAAAACTGGTCAACCATTTTAAAAGAATGAAACTTGAACACTTTCTAACACCATACACAAAAGTAAACTCAAAATGGATTAAAGATCTAAATGTAAGACTGGAAACTATAAAACTCCTAGAGGAAAACATAGGCAAAACACTCTCTGACATAAATCACAGCAGGATCCTCTATGACCCACCTCCCAGAGTAATGGAAATAAAAGCAAAAATAAACAAATGGAACCAAATTAAACTTAAAAGCTTTTGCACAACGAAGGAAACTATAAGCAAGGTGAAAAACAGCCTTCAGAATGGGAGAAAATAATAGCAAATGAAGCAACTGACAAAGAATTAATCTAAAAAATATACAAGCAACTCCTGCAGCTCAATTCCAGGAAAATAAATGACCCAATCGAAAAATGGGCCAAAGAACTAAACAGACATTTCTCCAAAGAAGATATACGGATGGCTAACAAACACACGAAAAGATGCTCAACATCACACATTATGAGAGAAATGCAAATCAAAACCACAATGAGGTACCATCTCACCCCAGTCAGAATGGCTGCTATCAAAAAGTCTACAAACAATAAATGCTGGAGAGGGTGTGGAGAAAAGGGAAGCCTCTTACACTGTTGGTGGGAATGCAAACTAGTACAGCCACTATGGAGAACAGTGTGGAGATTCCTTAAAAAACTGGAAATAGAACTGCCTTATGACCCAGCAATCCCACTGCTGGGCATACACACCGAGGAAACCAGAATGGAAAGAGACACATGTACCCCAATGTTCATCGCAGCACTGTTTATAATAGTCAGGACATGGAAGCAACCTAGATGTCCATCAGCAGATGAATGGATAAGAAAGCTGTGGTACATATACACAATGGAGTATTACTCAGCCATTAAAAGGAATATATTCGAATCTGTTCTAATGAGGTGGATGAAACTGGAGCCTATTACACAGAGTGAAGTAAGCCAGAAAGAAAAACACCAATACAGTATATTAATGCATATATATGGAATTTAGAGAGATGGTAATGATGACCCTATATGCGAGACAGCAAAAGAGACATAGATATAAAGAACAGACTTTTGAACTCTGTGGGAGAAGGCGAGGGTGGGGTGCTTTGAGAGAATAGCATTGAAACATGTATATTATCATATGTGAAACAGATCACCAGTCCAGGTTTGATGCATGAGACAGGGTGCTCAGGGTTGGTGCACTGGGACAACCCTGAGGGATGGGATGGAGAGGGTGGTGGGAAAGGGGTTCAGGATGGGGAACGCATGTACACCCATGGCTGATTCATGTCAATGTAGGCAAAAACCACTACAATATTGTAATTGGCCTCCAATTAAAATAAATAAATTAATTTACAAAAAAAAGAAAAAGATCTGACTTCAGGAAATGATCAGTCACATATGAATGGATGAAGGTTAGTGTTCAGTTCAGTTCAGTTGCTCAGTCGTGTCCGACTCTTTGCAACTCCATGAACCTCAGCACGCTAGGCCTCTCTGTCCATCACCAACTCTTGGAGTCCACCCAAACCCATGTCCATTGAGTCAGTGATGCCATCCAACCATCTTATCCTCTGTCATCCCCTTCTTCTCCTGCCCTCAGTCTTTCCCAGCATCAGGGTCTTTTCAAATGAGGCAGCTCTTTGCATCAGGTTGTCAAAGTATTAAAGTTTCAGCTTCAGCTTCCAATGAACACTCAGGACTGATCTCCTTCAGAATGGACTGGTTGGATATCCTTGCAGTCCAAGGGTCTCTCAAGAGTCTTCTCCAACACCACAGTTCAAAAGCATCAATTCTTCGGCGTTCAGCTTTCTTGACGGTCCAACTCTCACATCCATACATGACCACTGGAAAAACCATAGTCCAGGACTCTGTGAGAAAGCTTGTTATTTTATTTATGTTTGAATTCCTCATGCCTCATACAGTTCCAGTCCATGATAGTTTCATAATAAGTGTTTGTAGAATAAAGTCCACTGTTGGCTCAGGGAGCCAGGTCAGGACAATGGACAGAGACCATGAGCCAGCCTGAGAAATCCTGACACCTGGACTTGGGAGATTTGGCAGAAACTAGGAATGGAGATTTGGCAGAAGCTAGGAAGGCGGCTTTTACAATGGCCCCATGTATGAGGAGCCACAAAGGCCTAAGTCACCCACAGGCCTGATGACTAGTCTTCTTGCCCAGACAGGTTTGATCCAGAACTCAGGTCTACTGCGCTCCTTACCAAACAGAAAGAAACCTTGACTGGGAGTCTTTCTCTAGTCTTGTCTGCAGGGGTGCAGAAGCACTTTTCTTGCATGGGTTCTGTCTGAGGAGTCACGTGGACCCAGGACCCCAGCAGGCCTCAGGTCCAGGACTCTATTTTGGTCAAAGACTCAAATCTTAAAGAATCCTAAAAACTCTGCATGTATCTGTATTTGTGTGAAGGCATCTGTATACACTCTGTGAAGATCTCTTGGAGGAGGGCACAGCAACTGACTCCAGGATTCTTGCCTGGAGAATTCCATGGACGGAGGAGCCTGGTGTGTTAAAGTCCACAGGGTCACAAAGAGTCAGACATGACTGAAACCCCTTAGCACGGCGTGGCACTCCCTTGTTAGGGAGAGCCATCCGCCTTGTTCAGTCTACCAATTCAAATATCGATCTTACCTCCAAGCACCCTCATAGACACACCTAGGATCATGTTTGACCAAATGTCTGTACAGCCAATGGCCCAGTCAAGTTGACACATTAGCCATCACAATA
The DNA here is from genome assembly GCA_006408695.1 of Aepyceros melampus. NCBI lineage: Eukaryota > Metazoa > Chordata > Mammalia > Artiodactyla > Bovidae > Aepyceros > Aepyceros melampus. The sequence goes on along the minus strand of SJXQ01005414.1, from coordinate 275,231 downwards.
GGTAGTCAGTAAATATAATTTAATTAATTAACTAGTTGATTATTAATGAATGAAAATATTTTGGCTGCAAGGTTGTATATCACTGTAGTTGCAGGCTCCTGTTGCTGGTCCTAAAATTGTCCTGGGCCAGCCTCACATCCTGCGGAAGCTGCCCTGATAAAGTGAGAAGAATATGTTCTCCCTCACAGTCTCTTGGCACAGTGCAGCCAGTTGCAGTGCTTGTGATGCGCTCTAGGAAGGCTGCCCTGGACTCCCATTGTCTCACTGAGATCCTCTCTGCAAACATTTTAAGTTCTCTGCTGTGTGTGTCTCTAGGACTGAGACCTGCATGGTGAGAGTGAAATGGGCACCTTCCAGAAACCTGGTCCAGAGAAGCTGTCCTCCCTAAGCCCCTCTCACTCAGGGAGCACTTTCCCCTAATCCCCTCATCCCTTCTTTATCAGCCCAGGATTACCCTCCTCCAGATTTCAACATTAAGTTTGTGCTCACTCCCTAGCTTTTCACAGATACTATGGACATAAGACTTCAAAGCCAGCAGGATCTTCAGCAGCCAGATCATTGGCTCAATGCTTCTGTTTGCATTTGCTTCAGGCCACTCTCAAGTATTTAGGGGCTCACTGTTGCACCTTGTTTGGGCAGAGTGATGGTGCTTACTGAGTGCTTTTCTACCATTACCTCTGGAGGTCACCGCCAGGGAATGAGCCTTCTCTGTTCATCTCTGCTGGCCCAAGGCCAGGCTGTTCCTGGTGACTGACTTGACAACTCTCACTGAAACAATGTCATTGGGCATGTGAGGCTGCTTCCAGGATTTCAGAAATGGGAGTAGGGGTGCTAGAGACTGGATATTTTTTGTGTTCCCCAAACTCATATGTTGAAATCTAACCCTCAGTGTGATAGTATTTGGAAGTTTTGGACCTTTGGGAGGTGATTAGGTCTTGAGGGTGGAGCCTCTGTGAATGGGATTAGTGCCCTTATAAAAGAGACCCTGGAGAGATCCCTCATCCATTCCACTATATGAGGATTCACTGGGAAGACGGCTGTCCAAGAAAAAGGACATCAAACCTGCCAATGCCTCGATCTTGGACTCCCGGCCTTCAGAACTGGGACAAATAAATCCTCTTGTTTATTAAGTCACCCAGTCAGTGGTATTTTGATTATAGCGATCTGAGTGGACTAAAAAGAGGGAGCATCCAGAGCCCAGGAGATGTCTTAGTTCTCCCTGCACCTCTAGGCTTGCCTCTAAATTATGCATCTTCATCATGTGGTCAGTCTTTGAATGTGTGTTTACAGACATTCAGCGCTTGTTACTACCTAAGGCAGCGTGCCACAGTGTTCAATCACCCTGACAATAAGAGTACCACTGTGATAATAATAATTTCTGCAGATAGAATTTCTAGAGCACTTCCATATGCCAAATGCTAAACACTTTACATGGATTATCTCATATAATCCTCTGAAGAACTCTGTGAGGTAGATGATTTTATTATTCTTATTTTACAGACAAGGAAGCTGACACACAGAGGGGTTAAGTAACAGCTAAGTGGTGATTCAAATCCAGGCTGTCTAACTCCATAGCTTGAGCATTTAAATATCTTATTTGGGTTCTTCTCTCTCTTTCTCGCTCCTTTCTTGCCTCTTAGCTCCAGGTTTGCTCTTTTAGACCCCACAGGCCAAGTCTTCCCATTCTTTCTCATGATGGGCCTTCAGAGATTTGCAAACGATAGTCACGTTCCCCGAATGATGTATGGTCCTTCCCTGTTCTCCTGTGACATGGCTCAACCCTCTCCCCACTGGGCTTGGAGTGCTCAGGGGCTCCAGTGATCATGCCCCTTTGAAGCACAGAGCGAGTGTAGGCTCAGGTAAGACGGATAAACACAGGACCCTCGGGTGCCTTGTTTGAGACACTGGGAATCTGGCATGAATACAGCCCCAGAGCATCAGGCAACCCACATCTGGAATGCTGACTCATTCTTGGCTCCACTACAGTCAGAATCCCTACCGGGAATTTCTCATTGTCTGTGGCTAAATTTCCCCTTCCCAGTCTTGTACTTGAGCAGTTATTTTTTTGAACCTGAGAGCTGGACCTGACACTGTGTCTATTAAGAATCTTAAGCAAGGACAGTTCCACTAGGGACTACTAGACTCACAGATCAGAGCAGAGCTTTCCCAGACATTTTGTCTGGAAGTGACCGTTAGTTTTGCACTGGTCTTAGTTGGCAAAGTCATCAGCATTGTCAGTCTCAGAAAGCAGAGACACCCAGGAAAAAGGAGAGCTGTGGAGTCAGAAGACCTGAGTTCCACTCCCAGGCTTGAACCTGTTAAAGTTGCCAGGGGATGCTTCACCTCTGTTGGCACACAATGTCATTCATTAATTTTAGGTTAAATTTTGTAGTGTCTGGAGATTCATAGACCCTGTGGCCCAACTCCTGGGTTTGAATTCTGGCTCTTTTACTAACAAGTTGTGTGACCTCAGGCAGGTTATATAATCTCTCTTTGAGTCAGTTTCCTTATTTCCATTGTGGGAAGTTTAGTAGCACTTATTTTAAGAGTTGTTTTGAGGGTCTGCAGAGTTAGTAGAAGATACATGCTGGGTAGGAAAAGGGAAGAAAAAAACCCCTAAATTATCATTCACACACCATTTTATAAAATTGTAAGAAATATAACACAATACTTATACAAGCTAAAAGTACATTGAGCATTAGCTCCATTGTTTTCTATGTAGATAACTTATTTATATAAATTGAGTAACTAAATACATGTATAATAAGACATGTAACATAGCATATAATCAGAACAGAGAGTCAAATTCTTCAGGTTCTACTTACAAAAACAAAAAATGATTTAAGAACATATGTGATTGATCAGAATCAGTTTTTGTTTTGTTTTTCCTGCCAGCATCCGCCTCTCTGACTAGATAACGTTTCCTGGACCAAGACAAAGGGAAAGTGGAACAGAGAGAAGAGAGAAAAAGCGAATATGTTAAGGGAGCAGGAGGTGGAAGGACCCCTACGCCCTGCCTGGGCCCCACCCGGGCCCCTCAGATGGAGCGTTACAATGCCCGAGGGGACAGCCACTCCTGCTGAGCTTGGAGGATGCAAGGACACAGATCTCTCTTGCCTTGCCTCTGAGCAGAGCCTGGGAGAATTTTCCTGCAGGGTGGGAAGTCGTTGACTAGAGGAGGCTGTGCAGGGAAATGGGTGGTGGCACTGAGAGAGCCTTCCAGAGTTCACCCTGGCTCAGGCAATGAAGGTATGGAGGTGACCAGTGTGGAGAGACAGTGACGACAGTGGACCAGAGGCCTCTGCTGGCTTGGTAATTTGTAAGCTCCAGTGACTTGATCTCAATAAGATTATGTTTCTGCCACAAGAGGAGTAAGGGTTTGAAATGAGATTTAAACTTACTTATGAGAAAATTATCCAAAATAATTTAAATCACCCACAGACAACTACTGCTAAAAATTTCACACTGCACACACACACACACACACACACACAACACAGCTTAGACACCTAGAAGGTCTGAATGTGATTTATTTTGCATTAACAACATTACTGGGATTTAGATTCTTAACTTCAAAGAAGCATAGTGATGGCAAAATACATTAAAATGGAAGATATGATATGTAGTATTTACTAAGAAATAATTAAATGTAAAAAATTACTTAATATATTATGCCCTGTGAGTGTATTGTATTGATTATAAATGTCACCAAATTGTATACATGGAAAATGTCTCCTTTTACCTGAAAATCTGAGGGAAGAAACCTACATAAACCTATATATTTAATCGTAAAGGCACTACTTTGTTTTCTTTATGAATTTTTGTACTGTTTTCTTTAGGAAAACATTTTTTAAGAAGCTTTACACAATAATAAAAAGCATACCAAATTTTTATGTATAAGGAAATCCTTCCTGATCTATAGATGTGGTAAAAATCACATATCATTAGGATTTTCTGTAACAGCTTTTGAGAAACTGCAGCTCTTTTTTTTGAAGTTACATCAGCAGCAACTGCTTGTTCTTAACACATCTTTCCTTTCAAATTTCCTTTTACTCGGGGCATGTGGACACTCTTCAGCAGGGTGATAAGTGACCTTCCTCCAGGAGGCAGGATCCTCACCATGCAAAGTGATCTCCATCACGGTCCTCTGATCTACCTGTGACCACATGCTCCACCCTGTCCAAGCAAGTGTCACAAAAGCGCTGCACATCAGTCTCTGGGCTTCACAGTACAGGTCCTCCTCCATTTACAGTAGGCTTGTGTCCTGATAAGACCATTGCAAATTGAAAATATCATAGGTCTAAAATGCATTTTTTGTTGCCGTTTGGTTGACAAGTCATGTCTGACTCTTTGCGACCCCATGGACTGTAGCACACCAGGCTTCCTTGTCCTTCACTATTTCTCAGAGTTGTCCATTGAGTCAATGATGCCATCCAACCACTCATCCTCAGTTGCCCACTTCTCCTCCTGCCCTCAATCTTGCCCAGCATCAGGGTCTTTTCCAATGAGTCAGCTCTTCGCATCAGGTGGCCAAAGTACTGGAGCTTCAGCATCAGTAGTTGTGGCACTTGGGCTTAGCTGCACCACAGCACACGGAATCTTTCTGGGACAGGAATAGAACCCGTGTCCCCTACATTGGCAGGCAGATTCTTAGTGACTGGATCGCCAGAGAAGTCCTAAAACGCATTTATTCGCCTACCCTACTGGATATTGTTGCTTGGCCTAGCCTGCTTTTGGAAGTCCTCAGAACACTTTCATTGGCCTACAGTTGAGCAAAATCTCCTAACACAAAGCCTATATTGTTACATACAATGTTGACTATCTCATGTGATTTATTGAATACTACACTGAAAGTGAAAACAGAACGGTGGACGGGATACAGAATGGTTGTAAGCATATCTGTTGTTAACCCTTGTGATGGTGAGGCTGACAGAAGTTGGCTGACGTTGCCCAGCAGCAGCATGAGAGAGTACGGCGCTGCATATCTCTAGACTGGGAAAAGATCAAAATTCAAAATGTGGTTTCTACTGAATGTGTATCAGACCGCCCTAAAGTTGAAACATTCTAAGTTAAACCCTATAAGTCAGGGATCGTCTATAACTTGTCATTAATTATTACAGGGATAGGATTTTTAAAAGAATTGTAAGAAAGCACTCAGAATAAAACTTTCTATTCTAAAGATTTTAGAACTTCCATCTGTGTCCTATGTTCCAGTGTTTAGATGCTTCTAGTTTTAGACTCACAGATAAAATATCTTTTACCATTTCTATATATATGTATGTCATGTATATATAAAATGCATACATCTTTTTCTTTTGTATACTGCTTTTATAACTAAGCAGTATGTCATTCAACTTTTTATATATCTATACTGTTTTTATAAATAGTTGCATGGAACTCCATTATATGGAGCTGTCGCATTTTATTTAACCAACCACCTACTGTTGCATATTTGATTGTTTCTAATTTTCATTATTACCAAAAAAATTGCAGTGAATATCCTTGAACGTACAACTTTGCCTGCTATTTAAATTATTTCCTTAGATGAAATTTTAAGAACTGGGTGAATCAAATGGTACGCATATTTTAAAAATTGTGATACTCATTGCTAAATTATCGCCCAGAGGGGTGGTAGCAATCTACACTGAATCCAGCAGAGCATAAGAGTGTGAGTTTCCATATACCCTCTCTGACCCTAAGTACTGTCATCCCTCTCTTCCTTGCCAATCTGATAGGTAAAATCAAGGTATCACACTGTTGACAAAATTTTATGTTTATTACGGCTTTTCTTTCTTCTGGTTTAAGAATCTTCATGTCATAAGCTCACTTCTGTTCTGTACAAGTCCTCAGATCTGTGGTCACCAGAAGTCGGTGGAGGGAGGAGGAAATTGGATAGAGATAGTCAAAAGGTCCAAACTTCCAATTAAAAGGTAAGTAAGTACCAAGGATGTGACGCACAACATGAGATGTACAACAGCTCTGGGCACAGGTATAGGGCTGCATAGGAAACAAGCATAACAACGGTGTCTACTCATTAGGTTGTTGTGAAGATTGAATAAGTGAATACGTATTAAGGGTTTAGCTATATACAGAATGGATAAACAACAAAGTCCTACTGTACAGCACACGAAACTATATTCCCTGTGATAAATCATAATGGAAAAGGATATGAAAAGGATAACTGAATCACTTTGCTGTACAGCAGAAATTAACACAACACTGTTAGTCAACTATATTTCAATAAATTAAAAAAAAATTAAAGGGCTTAGGACAGTGCCTGGCTCCTGGTGAATCCACAAGAAAGTTTATTCATGTCATAGCTAAAGGGCAATGCTAACTAAGGGCACAGGCTCTTGAGCCAGTCTGCTGTTCAGTTGCTAAGTTCTGCCCAACTTTTTGCGACCCCATGGACTGCAGCATGCCAGGCTCCTCTGACCTCCATTGTCTCCCAGAGTTTGCTCAAGTTCACGTCCATTGAGTCGGGGATGCTATATAATCATCTCATCCTCTGCCACCAGCTTCTCCTTTTGCCTACAGTCTTTCCCAGCATCAGGGCCTTTTCCAATGAGGAGCCAGTCTACTTGGGTTCAAATGTCAGGTCTGACAGAAGAATTTGGGCAAATCATCTAATGCCCCCTTCTATCCACCTTACACTTTAGGTTTTTAAACCTTGAGATGAAGTTAATGGTAACAATATCTACCTTCTAGGACTGTGAAAATTCAATGAGTGAAGAGTGTGAAGCAATTTAAATGGTGCCTGGCGTCTAGTAAATGCTATAAAAAATTTTTTTTTCTACTGAAGTTGTTATATAAGTATAGCCACCTTGAGTGTGTCCTCCCCAGGAATGAAAATGTCTTTGATAACTGATAATGTCTTTGTTGAATACTGAGCCTTCCTGGGGTCACACTGGGGAGACCAAGACGGTAGATGATCCCTTCTGGCTCAGGGCTTCTAGGAGGGCAGAGGGGTTGTAGGATGTGAATCCCAACCTGCCATAGACATCACTCAGCTTCTCTCTGCCCTTAGTGTCTCACTGGCCCAGTTGTAAAACAGTTAGAGTGAAGGTTTCTTTTAGCCCACCAGCCTGCGAGAATGTGGCTGAGTTTCCTCCGGGGAAATCGACTCTCTAACACAGGCTGGGAGTGAGCCAAGCCCTAATGCGGTGTCCTTTGAAGGCGCGTCCAGCTTCACCATTTCAAATGCAATATGCTTATTGCCGGCCTGATTTTTATTGGGAAAAAGCAGTGGTGTACTTTCCAGGTCCCTGGGGTCTGAATTAAAATAAAGGAAGTACTTTAAAAAATCAAATCCAAATAGCAGGACTTGGAAGCGTGCTGTTAAGTCAGAGTATCACAGACCTCGGAAGCAGCTTCCAAACGGAGCCTCAAGACAAAGCCCCATGGTAATTGCATTTGGAGGTCCCAGAGGCATTGGTAATGGGAGCAGGCTTCTCTTGGAGTCCTGTCTGCATCGCAAAGCAGATCAATCACAAAAGCTACAAGGTATGAGGTACCTACTGAGTGCCAAGTCCTGTATCATAGCATATACACTGGTAAGATAGTCATAAAATGTCTTCATTTTACAGATGAGGAAACTGAAGGTCAGATTTTTTTTTAAAAAGCAAACAGAAAACTGTCTCTATGGTAAGTGACAGAAGTGAGATTTGATTCCAAGGATTTTTTGTTTGTTCTTTGGTTTTGTTTTTAACATCAAAATCTGTGTGCTTTCTGTTAGGCCAGTGTTTTTCAAATTGCCAGTACTGCAACCCCGTAGTGAAATCATTTTAGTGAGGCACAATCAGCATTTCCACAAATGAAATAGAATAGAATGGAAAAAATGACTGCTTTCCTTGGATTTAATGAAATATACATGCATACACATCTATACACACACACATGTGTGTTGTTGTTCTTCAGTCCCTTAGTCCTGTCCAGCTCTTTGTGACCCCATGGACTGTAGCATGCCAAGCTTCCCTGTCCTTTACCATCTCCTGGAACTTGCTCAAACTCAGGTCCATTGAGTCACTGAGGTCATCCAACCATCTCATCCTCTGTTGTCCCCTTCTCCTCCTGCCTTCAATCTTTCCCAGCACCAGGGTCTTTTCTCATGAGTTAGCATGCATTATACAACTATAACATGTGTTTTTTATGTTCTGGGTGATGATAGAAAAGCTTCAGCAATACGTGAACTGTGAACTTCCAGATGTTCAAGCTGGTTTTAGAAAAGGCAGAGGAACCAGAGATCAAATTGCCAACATCTGCTGGATCATGGAAAAAGCAAGAGAGTTCCAGAAAAACATCTATTTCTGCTTTATTGACTATGCCAAAGCCTTTGACTATGTGGATCACAATAAACTGTGGAAAATTCTGAAAGAGATGGGAATACCAGACCACCTGACCTACCTCTTGAGAAACCTGTTTGCAGGTCAGGAAGCAACAGTTAGAACTGGACATGGAACAACAGACTGGTTCCAAATAGGAAAAGGAGTACGTCAAGGCTGTATATTGTCACCCCGCTTATTTAACTTCTATGCAGAGTACATCATGAGAAATGCTGGACTGGAAGAAGCACAAACTGGAATCAAGATTGCTGGGAGAAATATCAATAACCTCAGATATGCAGATGACACCACCCTTATGGCAGAAAGGGAAGAGGAACTAAAGAGCCTCTTGATGAAAGTGAAAGAGGGGAGTGAAAATGTTGGCTTAAAGCTCAACATTCAGAAAATGAAGATCATGGCATCTGGTCCCATCACTTCATGGGAAATAGATGGGGAAACAGTGGAAACAGTGTCAGACTTTATTTTGGGGGGCTCCAAAATCACTGCAGATGGTGACTGCAGCCATGAAATTAAAAGACACTTACTCCTTGGAAGAAAAGTTATGACCAACCTAGATAGCATATTNCATTCAGAAAATGAAGATCATGGCATCTGGTCCCATCACTTCATGGGAAATAGATGGGGAAACAGTGGAAACAGTGTCAGACTTTATTTTGGGGGGCTCCAAAATCATCGCAGATGGTGACTGCAGCCATGAAATTAAAAGACGCTTACTCCTTGGAAGGAAAGCTATGACCAACCTAGATAGCATATTAAAAAGCAGAGACATTACTTTGTCAACAAAGGTCCATCTAGTCAAGGCTATGGTTTTTCCAGTAGTCATGTATGGATGTGAGTGTTGGACTATAATGAAAGCTGAGCGCTGAAGAATTGATGCTTTTGAACTGTGGTGTTGGAGAAGACTCTTAAGAGTCCCTCGGACTGCAAGGAGATCCAACCAGTCCATCCTAAAGGAGATCAGTCCTGAGTGTTCATTGATGTTGAGGATTGACGTTGAGGCTGAAACTCCAATACTTTGGCCACGTGATAAGAAGAGCTGACTCATCTGAAAAGACCCCGATGCTGGGAAAGATTGAGGGCAGGAGGAGAGGGGACAACAGAGGACGAGATGGTTGGATGGCATCCCTGACTCAATGGACATGGGTTTGGGTGGACTCTGGGAGTTGGTGATGGACAGGGAGGCCTGACGTGCTGCGGTTTGGGGGTCACAAAGAGTTGGACACAACTGAAGGACTGGACTGAACTGAACTGATCAGTACGACAACATTGTGAGGTGGATGCTATTAACATCATCCCTGTTTATACATAAGAAAGAAGACAGGTTCCGAGAGATTAAATAATTTGCCCAAAGTCACAAAGTTAATACACAGCAAAGCTTGAATTTGAGCCTAGATTGTCCTGTGTTAGCATCTGTGTTCTTGATCTTGCCTACTGAGAGACCGCTTGACCACCAGCACCTCACAGCACAGTGGACGGGTCCTGAGAAATCTGACACCCTTTGGCTCTGTTACTATCTTCAACTGCTGCAGCCTCTCACTTCTCCATATTTTCACTGGCAAGACAGGATTGCAGAGCTCTGTATTGAATCTGTAGCTTCAAATTTCTCTCATCCTTCTCTATTTTAGATTAATTAACCTCCTAATTATTTAGACATTCATTCGCCAACTTGTGTGCAATTCAAATCTATTACACTTCAGGGGATGTGTCTATATCATGTGTATCCTGCGCAAATCCCACGTGGTCAGGAGAGAAGTGGAGGGGGGAGATTTGTAGAATCAATTTTTAAAAATTCCAATGCATTTCTGAGGCATCTGAAGTGTTGATGAGATAGCTGGGGTTCTTGGGTGCTTGACTTTTAAATTCACATTTCTGAAAAGCAAGATACAAAATTGATTATACAGTATGATCTCAACTGTGTTAAAATGTATATAGAAAGGATTGGAAGGAAGTGAACAGTGGTTGCCTCTGGGTGGTAGAGTGATGGGTGATTTTGATTTTCTCCTTGCGTTCCCCTCTCCCCACCCTCCAAATTTCCTGCAATTGATAAAGAATGTGGCTTTAAAAATTCACTAAGTAATACTTAATTTCCAAGGTAGAATATGGACTTGGATCTCATTTTAAGGAGAGTGCAGCTTGTAAGCCAAATGCATCATGCTTTTGGTGCAAATTAGAAAGTGTCAGAGTAGCTTATCAGTAGGGTCCCAGTCATATGGCACAATGACCCTGCCCACCTGACTGCTACCCACCCGTTCCCTGCTGCTTCACTCTGATTTGAGGAGCAGCCAGACTAGAGCCAGTCTGGATCTCTGCCTCTGACAGAAAGTCCCATGGGTAGGGTTAGGATCTCTGCTGCTCGAAAGCAAACCACTGTAGAGCCTGACTTCCCACTAGACTGTTCAGCTGCTGCTCCTAGGCTGAACTCTTGCTTATTCACCTTTGTATTTATAAAGACCATGCATGGGAACTGGCCCAGGAGGAATGATGGATGTTTGAGGAATGAACGTGTGTATGTTCATCAGTTCCTATGTTGTTCAGTTGCTAAATCATGTCTGTCTCTTTGTGACTCCATGGACCGCAGCACTCGAGGCTTCCCTGTCCTTCACTATCTCTCAGAGTTTGCTCAAACTCATGTCCATGGAGTCAATGATGCCATCCAAGCATCTCATCCTCTGTCACCTCCTGCCCTCAGTCTTTCCCAGGATCAGAGTTTTTCTAGAGTCAGCTCTTTGCATCAGGTGATCAAAGTATGAAGCTTCAGCATTAGTCCTTCCAATGAATATTCAGGGTTTATTTCCTTTAGAGTTGACTAGTTTGTTCTCTTTGCTGTCCAAGGAACTCACAAAAGTCTTCTCCAGCACCACATTCAAAAGCACTTCTTTGGTGCTCAGCCTTCTTTATGGTCCATCTTTCACAAGTCCTATAGTAAGCATATATTTGATCATGATTATGCTAAGATCACTAGGTTTTCCTGGTGGCTCAGACGGTAAAGCATCTGCCTGTAATTTGGGACACCTGGGTTCGATTCCTGGGTCAGGAAGTTCCCCTGGAGAAGGAAATGGCAACCGACTCCAGTATTCTTACCTGGAAAATTCCATGGATGGAGGAGCCTGGTAGGTTACAGTCCATGGGGTTGCAAAGAGTCAGACACGACTGAGCGACTCCACCTTCACTTCATGCTAAGATCATGGCATCCAGTCCCATCACTTCATGGCAAATAGATGGGCAAACAATAGAGGGACAGACTTTATTTTCTTGGGCTCCAAAATCACTGCAGATCATGACTGCAGCCACGAAATTAAAAGATGCTTGTTCCTTGGAAGAAAAGCTATGACCAACCTAGATAGTATATTAAAAAGCAGAGACATTACTTTGTCAACAAAGGTCCATCTATGGTCCAAGCTATGTTTTTTCCAGTGGTCATGTATGGATGTGAGAGTTGGACTATAAAGAAAGCTGAGTGCTGAAGGATAGATGCTTTTGAAGTGTGATGTTGGAGAAAACTCTTGAGGGTCCCTTGGACTGCAAGGAGATCCAACCAGTCCATCCTAAAGGAGATCAGTCCTGAATATTCATTAGAAGAATTGATGTTGAAGCTGAAATTCCAATACTTTGGCCACCTGATGCGAAGAACTGACTTATTGGAAGAGACCCTGTTCCTGGGAAAGATTGAAGGTGGGAGGAGAAGGGGACAACAGAGGATGAGATGGCTGGATGGCATCACTGACTCAATGGGCATGAGTTTGAGTAAGCTCTAGGGATTGGTGATGGACGAGAGGCCTGATATGCTGCAGCCCACGGAGTCACAAAGAGTTGACACAACTGAGTGACTGGACTGAACTGAACTGAAGTATATATTTCATATATTTGAGGTTTGAATTATTTTGGAAGGAAGGGCAATATGGGCTTGGTTTCTGCATTTGTTTTAAATGAGACTCAGTAACCCTGGTGATATGAGAGCAGCTTGTTCCAGCACTTCTCCCGAGCGGCCTCCTGGGGAGGTGACAATCTCCCTCCAGACCGATGGGCCAGCAATAGTAAAGCAGATGGACTTTGCAGTAAGAATGCCTTCAGAAAAAAACAGTCACGCTCTCTCTCGATAGTTGTCATGAGGATGAAATGAGGTAATACACGAAAATCTTCCCTAACAGCATCTGGCACATGCTAAGGGCTCAGATACTATGGATGGCGGTGGTGGTGATGATGCTTGAATTGTTTCTAGGGGCTGCCACACTGATGGGCAGGACCAGGCTCACGTGTGAGTCCCTGAAGTGGAGGCAGTAACAATGCCTGGACCATATGGGCTGAAAATGGAGGGGGAGCTGTTTCCTGAGGAAATCCAGTCTGGCCTCACTAGGGGATGGGTGGAATGGTGGTATCTGTGAGTGGTGTGGGAGAATGGGGTGGTAAGGTAGAAGAGCAAGTTCATTTTCAAGAAAAGAAGAGAACATAAGATTTAAAAGCAGCAGAAGACCAACTTTTGAGTCCCAACTCTTCCATGTACCGCCTGTGTAAGTCCCATAATTCTGAGACTCCATTCATTTGGTCATGCTTAACATTCACCAGGAGAAGGCAATGGCACCCCACTCCAGTACTCTTGCCTGGAAGATCCCACGGACGGAGGAGCCTGGTGGGCTGCAGTCCGTGAGGTCACTAGGAGTTGGACACGACTGGGCGACTTCACTTTCACTGTTCACTTTCATGCATTGGAGAAGGAAATGGCAACCTACTCCAATGTTCTTGCCTGGAGAATTCCAGGGACGGGGGAGCCTGGTGGGCTGCCATCTATGGGGTCCACAGAGTCGGACATGACTGAAGTGACTTAGCAGCAGCAGCAGCAACATTCACCAATGCTCTCATTTCTTAAAGAATTTACTCTAATTCTTTATCCTGGTGCACAAGGCTTTTCCCCATCGGAGCCTGGGCTTTCCCTACCTCACATGAAATCTGTAATCCAGCTACAAGCAGTTACTTTCAATTCCCTTAACATTTCCCCCCCTAACATTTCTTGTACTTTCACACCACTGTGCCTTTGTGTAACCCAATTCTTTTGTCTAGAATGTCTTTTCTTCTTTGTAACCTAAAATCCCTGCTCTTCAAGGTAACAATGCCAGACTCATGTATTAAATTATTTAAGAGTCACAGCAAACCAAGGAGGTAGGTACTATTATTATCCTTATATTATGGATGGGGAAATTGAGGTAAATACCATTTAAGTAATTTGCCCTAGATCACACAACTAATAAGCAACAGGACTGAGACTCAAGCCCATGTGATACTGCTGTAGAAATATCATTTTCAGCCACTGCACCACACTGCTTCTCTGCCTTTAAGACAGTTGAAATTCAAGGCCAGTCACAGGAGACCCGGAAGGCCATTTGGCTCCCAGACCTTCATTCATAGAAAGCAACAAGTTTAAACTTTTGACATTATCTCCAAGTGAAGACTTTCATCCAATCACAGAGAAACGTGGACACAGCCAAAAGAGGAAGATGTTTGCCATGCAGCCTTAGTCTGTGTCTTATTACTGGGCCGTCCTGTCTGAAATGCACTGTGAATCCACCTATCGCCACAGTCTTGGGATTATTTTGTGAAAGCATGATTACGTTGCATTATAACACATATGCATTACAATCAGCTGTTAAGCATAAGCGTTTAAAAATATACTAATGTGTTTCCCTGGTGGCTCAGCTGGTAAAGAATCCGTCTGCAGCACAGGAGACCTGGGTTCGATCCCTGGGTTGGGAAGATCCCTGGAGGAGGGAAAAGGCCACCCACTCCACTATTCTGGCCTAGAAAATTCCATGGACTGTATAGCCATAGAGTTGCATAGAGTTGGACACGACTGAGCGACTTTCACTTTCAATTCACTTAAAGTTCTGTAGGGCTTCCTAGGAGGTGCTAGTGATTAAAAGCCTGTTTGTCAATGCAGGAGATGTAAGAGCCACTGGAGAAGCCCCTCCCCCGCCCCCAAGCAAACCACACTAAAGCCCATGGGTGCTGACCAATCAACACCAAGCAGGAATAGGGGCTGACCAACCACCACCAAGCAGGCGAGTGCTGACCAATCCCCAGCTGGCATGGGTTATTCCAGTGAGTCACAAATATAGAAGAATGCTGACTAGCCTTTTAGATGAGGGCACCTTCAGCCCTGAGGCTCCTAGCCAGACCTAACTGTGGCTCACCTGGTGCCTCCAAGGAGGCATAGACCCTGTGCCCAGGAACTGGGACGCTAGGGGTGGAGAGGCCAGGTCCTTCTTCGGCCTGGGGCTTAGCCATCCTGGAGTTGGTGTTGCGCTTAGGGAGGAGGGGTTGCCAAGGTGACAGGCGTTCTCTCACCCAGCATGGGCCATGAGAATTATCAGAAATGGCAACCCACTCCAGTACTCTTGCCTGGAAAATCCCATGGACGGAGGAGCCTGATAGGCTACAGTCCATGGGGTCGCAAAGAATCGGACACGACTGAGCGACTTCACGTTCACTTTCTTTCCATCTTCCTTAATGGCCTGTTGCTGCCAGAGTAGCATTGCTGACAGTCCCCATTCTCCATTTGTTTATGGTATCTTTGGCTGTCCCTGACCCATTGCATGAGAAAAGAACCTAGGAAGATTGTGAAATCTCTAGCGGCTTTTGTTCTGTTTGGTACATACCTGTGTTTTGAGCAGAGGTACAATTCCTGTTGGAGCCAGGTGTATCAGAGCAGGGGTGAGGGTGGGCTGGCGGTGGAGGGTTGGAGAGTGGCTAGGGGAGCATAGGTTGGCCTTGATTAATGAATCCCAGAAGTGACTGTTTATTGTACCCTGTTGAACTGTTTCTAACAATGCCTATCTGTATCCTCTACTGTGTCCTCTCATTGTAGGTACAGTGTTCACAGTTTCATTATCTTTGTCCTGGGGTTGATGCCAGCAGAGATCCACAGCATGCCTGGAATAGAAACCAGCAAGATCCCACAAGCTCTGCAAATCTCATAGGGTTGGAGGGGACTTGTGGGCCCTGGCAGCTTTGAAAAATATGTTACAACTTGTGACTTTCCCTTTCATCTTGTTCTCAGAGATTCATTTGTTCAAATCTTAGAGAACTGTTTGAAGTAATTTATTCTTTCAGCCACTGGTTCTGAGAACCCACCACAAACTTGGGATGGGCACTGAAGCTCACAAAGGTGAGTAAGACAGATTGCCCCTGCTGGCCTGGAGGCTGCCATCTGGAGGGAGAGCCAGCTGTAATACACTAATTCTCACCACGAGCCAGATAAGGTGAGTACTAATAGCAGGAAGAAATAGCTTGTTAAGAACATCACAGAGGGAGTGAATATTACTGAAAAACAAGCTAGAAGTCAGGGAGACCATGTAGAAAAGGACACTTATGAAATGAGTTTGGGTTTATTTTGTTTAAAAATTTTATTGAAATATTGTTAGTTTACAATTTTTTCATTGAAAATTTTATTTCCGTTTTTTTTTTTAATTATTTACTTATTTATTTGGCTGTGCTGGGTCTTAGCTGCAGCATGTGGGATCTAGTTCCCTGACCAGGGATCAAACCCAGGCCCCCTGCATTGGGAGCTCGGAGTCTTAGCCAGTGGACCACCAGGAAAGTCCCTCATTGAAAATTTTAAAAATTGACGTATAGCTGGCTTGCCTGGTGGCTCAGACAGTAAAGAGTTTGCCCGCAATGCAGGAGACCTGGGTTTAATCCCTGGGTCAAGAAGATCCCCTGGAGAAGGGAATGGCTAGCCACTCCAGAATTCTTGCTTGGAAAATTCCATGGACTGAGGAGCCTGGCAGGCTATGGTCTGTGGGATCACAAAGAGTTGGACACAACTGAACGACTACCAACAGCAACAAAATTGTTGGTTTACAATGTTTATTAATTTCAGCTGTATAGTAAAGTGACTCAGTTATACAGATATTTACATTCCTTGTTATATACTTTTCTATTATGGTTTATCCAAGGAGATTGAATATAGTTCCCATGCTGCACAGATGCCCTTGTTTATTATTCATCCTGTATACAATAGTTGGCATCTGCTAACCCTAAACTCCCAATCCGTCCCTCCCCTCTTCCCCTCCCTCTTGGCAGCCATGAGTTTGTTTTCAATGACTGTGAATCTGTTTCTATTTTGTAGATATATTAGTTTGTGCCATATTTTACATTCTACATATAAGCGATATCATATGGTATTTGTTTTTCTCTCTCCGACTTATACGAGATGGATTTTTAAAGGTGAGGAGGATTTTAATAGGAAAGAATGGAAAGAAAAACCTTACCAGAATAATTTTTAAAAAAAATAGGAGGAAGAACAATTATGGGCTAGTTTCATTTTCATTATTTGCAAAGTATGGTGTTTGGCGTGGTGATGAACCAAGGAAATGAAAGCATGGCCCCTATCTTTGAGGACAGGATTCAGGAGGAAGGGTGCAACTTTACAACGTACAGCCCGCTGTGCTGGGGCTATAATCACAGCACAAATGAAATATTTTGGGACTCTGGAGATGATCACATGTCACAAAATAGTTGGCATTTGGCTCTATTTCTCTTTTTAGTTTCTGCTTAGTTCATGATTTCCTAGAAAATGTCATCTCCTTCCTTCCTTCTGTCCTCTAAGCTTCATGCCACCATCTTTCCTGTAAATGGATTGGAAGGCAATGAATCCATCTCTGCTAATGATAGTATAGACTGGCTACTGATCCAAGATACCATGGTATTTGCTACCTACTGCTGCATAACAGATTATCCCCAAATGCTGTGGTTGAGAACAATGACCATTTGCTATTTCATAGTCTCTGTGAGTTGGGAACCTGCATGTGGCTCAGCTGGGCCCCCTGATAAACTGCAGTTAAGGTGCTGGTCAAGCTGCGGTCAGATTCAGGCTTGACTTGGGGAAGGTCTGCTGCCAATCTCCTTTATAGGGTTGTTGGCAAGATTCAGCTCCGTGGGGGCTGTTGGGCTGAGAGCCTCGGTTCCATGCTGACTATGGGCTGGAGGCTGCCCTCGTTCCTGGCTGTGTGGACAACTCCATAGAGCAGTTCACAGCAAGGGAAATGAGGCAGGGAGTGAGTGGAGCAAAATGGAAGCCACAGCCTCCTAATCCTGGAAGCAACTTTTGAGCTATTCTGCTTGTCACTTAGGTACAGCATACACTCAGGGGAAGACTAGAGAGGACATGAACACCAAGAGGCAGATTCGTTAGAAACCATTTTAGAAGCCCGCTCATTCCCACAACCTCTCTGTAGGATAGGGTTCTCTCCATTTTAAGAAAAGGAATCTGAAACTCACGCACACTAAAGAACCAGAATTTGAACCCATCTTTCTCCAAAGCCTGCCCCTTCCTACTACCTCTTGCTACTTCCTGTGGCTGGATAGAGTCTCCAAGGCCATCCCACCCAGAGTCACCTGTTCAGGTAGCTTTCTTGACATCTGCCCAGCCTCACACTGAGGCTTAGATTGTCAAGCCTGCCTACCTTTTCTTTTCTCTCTGATCCTGAGGGCATTTCATTCCATTCCAGATTTAGGGAGTAGTGAGGTACAGGAAAGGCCAAATATTCGATGCCCTCTGAGCAGCTTCTTTCCTGAAAGCCTCTGCACCAAGCGCCCAGGGTCTTGTCGAAAGCACTTCAGTGAGAACATGGGCCTTGCAGTAATGTACTTTATCCACAGATGATTAATCAGGTGCGTCCCCGGATGGTTTGGCACAGATGGAGGTAAGGGAGAGAGCCAGATCGTAAATCCAAATAAATTTATGGCCTCACCATCCATCCCATTATTACATCAGGAAGGCTGTGTTTCCCTTTAGTGCTAGAAGATATGGAAGAGGTTTTGCATATCAAGGGCTTAGTACAGCGAAACTAAATCCATCAGACAGGTTTTTGTTGGAGACTAACCAATGACACATTGTTTTGGGCAAACTTGGGATCTTGCCTTTGCTGATAAGGCACTCTTTAGGCACTCAGTACATGATGGCTTAAACTCTAGTTCTTCCTTGTTTCCTACTTTTCCTTCTGTCTTGAAGCTTCCCAAAGATTACTAATTTTACATCTTCACATCTCCTAACACATCCTGTCCATGATAAGTACCTAATGATTTTCTTTTGAGAGACTGTAACTGTCTCCTAAGTGAATTTAAGCAGCCATCCTTACATCAATTTCAGCTCAGCTGCTGCTTTTTCCGAAGCCTGAAGTGAAAGCACGAGCTCGCTGTACTTGTAGCAATTCACGTCTACAGTGCTTTACACCATCTATCTGGCCAGGAGGTGGTGTGCATGAATTTGCTATTTCACATTTAAGGTTTTTATAATTACTGAAGAAATATCCTGATGAGATTCTGGTAGCACTGAATCTATTCCTGGTTCTTGAAAAATTTCCCCCTATCTCTGGGTCTGCCCTGCACAGGATTCTTACCCTCTTTGCCATTGTTTCCTTCTTTGTCCAAGGTAGAGAACAGTAAGCTATTTCTTTTAGGACATATGAAGACAGAGAAATTCTTAATAAAAGGAACATTAGCCCAGGGACCAGATCTCTGTGTAAAAGTTGCTTTGTTGCTGATATCCCATTTAGGGGTTGTGGAAAAACTCTTGTTCTGCCACTTCCTTACAATGTGGCATTAGTCCTGTAAAATACACTCTGAACCTAACGTATCTCTATAATGAGACTATCATTACTATCCTGCTTGTTTCACAGGGTTAAGGTGGGAATCACAGGAAAAAATGGCTATAAACCACTCCATGTATGTTGCTAATGATGACAATATGATTGTAATAGTTATCATGCATTAAGCAGTTACTCTGTGTCAGGAAATGTGCTAAGTGCTTTGCATGAATTATGTCCTTGAATCCTCATAATCCTAACTGGCTATTAATATAATCCCATTTTACAGATGAGGAAGCTGAGAAAAATTAAATGACCTGCCCAAGGTTATACACCTTATAATTTATCTTATAAATTATAAGTTATGGAGCTAGGATTCAAACCCATATATATAAAACTCCCAAACACAAGAATTGTGTAACTGACAGAAAACTACTGTATAAATACGGAATTATATTACAACTATCCTGGCTGCCCTTTATATAAATACATGGTGTTGCTATTTTATTTTCACATTTACCCACAGAGTACATTGAAATCTATAAATGTACAAGAGAAATCTATAAATCTTATATATAAAACAAAACATGTAAGACTTTCTACATGGATGCCAAGACCATCCAGTGGGGAAAGGAAAGTCTTTTCAACAAATGGTTCTGGGAAAACTGAATATCTGTGCAAAAGAATGAGGTTATATGCTTATCTTATGCCATGTACAAAATTAATTCAAAATGGCTTAAAGACCTAAACATAAGGCCTAAAACTATAGATGCTTTTGGAGAAAACATAGGGGAATACCTGCATCACAATGGATTTGGTGATAATTCAGATATAAAAGCATGACTGCTGCTGCTGCTAAGTCGCTTCAGTCATATTCGACTCTGTGCGACCCCCATAGACGGCAGCCCACCAGGCTCCTCCATCCTTGGGATCCTCCAGGCAAGAACACTGGAGTGGGTTGCCACTTCTTTCTCCAATGCATGAAAGTGAAAAGTGAAAGTGAAGTCGCGTCCGATTCTTAGCGATCCCATGGACTGCAGCCTACCAGGCTCCTCTGTCCATGGGATTTTGCAGGCAAGAGTACCGGAGTGGGGTGCCATTGCCTTCTCCAAAAAGCATAACAATGAAAGAAAACTAGATGAACTGGATTTCATCAAGGTTTAAAACTTTTGTCTCTTAAAAGACACTATCAAGAGAGTAAAAGACAACACACAGAGTAAAAGGAAATATTTGAAAATCACATATATGATAAAGAATAAGAATTCAAATTCGTTAAGAACTCTCACAACTAAACAATAAAAAAATTCAATTCAAACATGGACAAAGGACCTGAATAGATATTTCTCCAAACAAGATATACAAATAGACCCAAACACATGAAAAGATGCTCAGCATCATTAACCATTGGAGAAACGCAAACCAAAACCACAGTGCAGGGACATCCCTGGTGGTCCAAGGGGGGAGACTCTGCACTCCCACTGGAGGTAGCCCAGGTTCGATCCCTGGTCAGGGAACTAGATCCCATGCGCTGCACGAAGAGTCCGCAAGCTGCAATGAAGACTGAAGGGTCCAAGTGCCACAGTGGAGACCAGGCAAAACCAAATAAATGAATACAGAAATAACTTTAAAAAAAGCACAAAACCACCATGAGATCCCACTTCACACAAACTAGGAAAACTGTAATAGTAATCAAGAACAATGTTGAAAAGGATGTGGAGAAGTTGGATTCTGGTGCATTGCTGGTGGGGATATAAAATGGTATAGCTGCTATGGAACACAATGTGGAGGTTCATCAGAAAGTTAAATACAGAATTACTATATGATCAGGTGATTCCACTTCTAGATACATACCCCCCGAAATGAAAGCAAGTTCTCAAATAGACACGTGCACACCAATGTTCATGGCAGCGTTATTCAAAGTGGGCAAAAAAGTAGAAACAACCCAAATGTCTATCAACAGATGGTACATTATAAACTATACTTCTATAGAAAAAAGAAAGCCACTGAGCTACCTCCCCCTAAATGTTTGAAATAAAAATTTTAATAAGGGAATTTTAAGGCAATGAACCCCAACAGATCATACATGTGGCCTAGACATATAAGGGAACATTATTCAACTTAAAAAAAGTGGCATTCTGATACATGCTACCCATGGATGATCCTTGAAAACGTTATACTAAGTGAAATAAGTCAGATACAAAAGGACAAACACTGTAGAATTCTACAATGAGGAACTTAGAATAGACAAAGTCAGAGAGACAGAAAGTAGAATAGAGCTTATAGGGGCAGGAGGAGGGGGCTGGGGAGTTATTGTCTAAGCGATGTAGAGTTTCTGCCTGAGATGATGGAAAATTTCTGGAATCATAGTGGTGATGGTCGTGCAACACTGTGACGTACTTAGTGCCACTGAATTGCCCTTGAAAAGTGAAAGCTGTTCAGTCGTGTCTGACTCTTTGTGACCCCATGGATTATACAGTCCCTGGAATTCTCCAGGCCAGAATACTGGAGTGGGTAGCCGTTCCCTTCTCCAGGAGATCTTCCCAACCTGGGGATTGAACCCAGGCCTCTCGCATTGCAGGCAGATTCTTAACAGTGGTTAAAATGGTAAAATTTATGTTACGTATATTTTAGTACATATCCAAAACTTTTTTTAAGACAAAGCAATAAAAAATCTTACCTTAGGATATTTAGATCTTGTTAATTTGATTTTTTGTCATAAAATAATTTTTATTCTCCACTACTTAAAAATAATAACCATTTCTTGAGGTGGAAAGTACAGTTGAACCAAAAGGGAAAATGAAACATTCCTTTTCCTAGAGATTAAGATCTTAGCATTAACATTAGCATTAGCATTAGCATTAAGATCTTAGCATCCTCCCAGACCTTCCCTCACTCCCTTTCCATATCTCATTTTCCTTCTTTTGTCCCCCTTTGAGGAAGTTCTGCACCCTTCCATTCTTCGTTAACAGTGAGGTCACTTTTCTTTATGAGTTCTCATTTAGATCAGAGTTTTGTCTTACTCGTCCAATGGGTAGAAAAACACTTTCTAAAAGCAAGCAAAATGATAAAACACTGAAGAGAAGCCAAGAAATGTGTGATCCGAATGCTCCAATTCCTGCTGAGACCATTTGGAAGTTGCGTTGGAAAGGACAACTTTCAACACACGATGCCCAGAAGTCTCTGAGGACGTGTGGCCAAAAGAATAATTCACAGTGTCAACATCGTCTCTACCACAGAAGAAACAATAAGAAAATAATTTCAGTTCCTACTTCCCTCCCTTCCAGCCTCTTGATTGGGTTGCAGGGCAGAGGCAAAAACTGCTGAGCAGTGTTCTTGGTCAACTGATTATTTATTGGCAGAAATGAAAGTCCCTTATCTTCCCAAGCAGGAGAATGCCTTAATGCTACTTTTACTTTTAGATTATGCACAGGTTCAATCCAGTTAATTGCAGAATGTGAATTTCTGTTATTTTCTAGTTATCCTGATATAAAAGGGAAATTCATGGCTTCCTGTTTGAGGAACAAACAAGCTTCTGCTTGGTAGGGTTTGCCCCTAACTCTTGAGCTTCCAGGCTCTGTGCCTGCTTTCCTTCAGGAAGCTTCATGCTTCCACAGTCCTAAATTCTCCTGCTCCATTTGGTTGCTGGAAAGAAGGAAACCTCACTGGAGTTTCCACTTTGTTGGTAGGGTCTGGGAGAGTGAGAGAGAGCCTGGTTTCTAAGGGAAAGGTAGTCTGCTGCTACTTTGGCATTACTCCCTCCAAGGCTCTCTGCCTCCTTTCTCAAATATAGTTTCAATAATGCAGTGAGAACCCAAACCCAGAATTTCTGCTTTTATCACCTTAGATTTCCTTAAGCACATCCCCTAATTTCCCTTTCTTCTTTGGCTCCGTCCCACAAAGTTTTGTCTGCCTGTGCTCCTGGGCCATGACGCCCACTTGGGCTGGCTTCCCCTTGTTCCATTGCTTGTCTTCAGTCTTGCCCTGTGTGGAACATGACCAGCCTGCTAGGTCTTCCAGAAGCCAACACACAGTTTTGTTTGTATCTTCCCTTGGGGAACCTTCCAGATGGTCCTCAAGTTTACCCTGATCCTCTCCCTTAGGTTCTGCTCAGCTCTTAATGCTATTGTAATGCTTTCTCCAAATAGCTCTCAAAGATTCATTAATTAGTTCACTCATTCAACAAATATTTATAAAGCTCTTATGTTCCAGGGCCTCTGTTAAGCACAGGATATATTTATAAATGAGAAAATTCCTAGCCTTGAAGTCAGTGGAAATGAAGAAACAGATTTTTCAGCTCTCTTCACATAATTCCTTGTGATGGTTCTTAGGTTGTAAGGATAACATTGGTGTCTTGGGGACACAGAGAATGTGTGGCCATGACCCCTTCTTCTCTCTTTCTTCTCCTTTGCTCCTAAGACATCATAAACCTGCTTATCTCCTGCCTCTGTGCTAATAAAAATAAATCTGACCACTCAGTCATGTCTGACTCTTTGAGACCCCACAGACTGTAGCCCACCATGCTCCTCAGACCGTGGAATTCTCCAAGCAAGAATACTGGAATGAGTTGCCATTCCCTTCTCCAGGGGATCTTCCTGACCCAGGAATCGGAACCTGCATCTCCCGCATTGTAGGCAGATTCTTTACCATCTGAGCCACCAGGGAAGCCTCTGTGACCAACTATTAAAAGTTGGTATAATCATGTTTTTATTCTAGTCTCTTTCCCTTTCTCTTTTATTTCATTTTTTTTCCCAGATTTTTTTCCCTTTTCCCTAGATTTCAGTTACCCCTGGTTACTGATGAACTCTTGATCTGTTTCTCCCGCTGAGACTCTCCTGAGCTTTTTCTGCCCTCTGTCCCCCTGTCTCCTTGGAAAGTGTCTACATGCACTTGCACTCAGCCGTGGAAGATGTCATTTTTCTCTAAAGCCTGCCTCTATCATCTTCCTCCCAGGCCTTCAAACCAGAACACTAACAACTGGTCCATTAATAAAATTCTCAATTATTTACACTCATCTGAAGCCTGGTTCTTAATTTTATGCGTATCTCACTTCCTCTCTAGACTCTGATTACCATTCTCTCCTGAACAGTCTAGACCAGGGGCTTTCAAATTGTTTTACTTGAGTCCTTTCAGGCACTTCTGAGGTTGGAATGGAAAAGGGTATCAAACAAGACTAGGGACTTCTCATCCCTCATTCAACCAGAGCGTGTTTATCTGTTTTGCATATTGTTTGTGAAGCAGTCAATGGCAAAAATATGAAAACCATCAGTCTTCAATTCATATCATTTTTTCCTGGATTTTTGCAGGGCTTCAGAAGATCATGCTCTCTGTTTTTCATCCATATAGTCCAGTGACTCTTTAAAAAAAAAAATGTTTTTCCTGAAGTATAGTTGATTTATAATGTTGTGCAAGTTTCTGCTGCACAATAAAGTGAATCAGTCATATGCATACGCGTATCCATCTTTTCCATTTAAAAAAAAGTTTTTATTTTGCATTGGAGTATAGCCAATTAACAATGTTGCGAGAGTTTCAGATGAACAGTGAACGGACTCAAGTAGACATATACATGTCTCCATTCTCCCCCAAACGCCCCTCCCATTCTGGCTGCCACGTAACATTGAGTAGAGTTCCATGTGCTGTACATAGGTCCATGTTGGTTATCCACTTTAAATACAGCAGTGTGTTCATGTCCATCCCAAACTCCCTCACTATCCCTTCCCCCTTGGCAAACCATAAGTTCATTTTCTAAGTCTGTGTGTCTCCTTCTGTTTTGTAATCAAGTTCATTTGTATCATTTCTTTTTAGATTCCACATATAAGGGATATTAAGTAATATTTCTCCTTCCCTGTCTGACTTACTTCACTCAGTATGACAGTCTCTAGGACCATCCACGTTGCTGCCAATGGCATCATTTCATTCTTTTCAATTCCTTTGTATATATGTACCACATCTTCCTTATCCATTTCTCTGTTGATGGACATTTAGGTTGCTTCCATGCCTTGGCTATTGTAAACAGTGCTGCAATGAACACTGGGGTGCATATGTCCTTTTGGATCATGTTTTCCTCTGGATATATGCCCAGAAGTGGACTATCCACCGGTGTTTTCTTAGATTTCCTTCTCATTTAGGTTGCCATGAGTATTGCGTAGAGTTTCCTGTGCTGTGTAGTAAGTTCTCATCAGTTACCTACTTTATACGTAGTAGTGTGTATATGTCAGTCTCAGTCTCCCAGATCATCCCACCCTCCACTCGCGCCTTGGAAACCGTAAGTTTGTTCTCTACGTCTGTCATATAGTCCAGTGACTCTTAACCTTTTCTTGACTGTGATGCACAGGACGGGGGATGCTATATACTGGGCACACTTCCTGTTTTAGGCATAAAAACCTGATGTACAATAAAGCAATTAGAATGTAAGTGAATGAGCATGGTAACCTGGAATTCACTGTAATTTATTAAAGTAAAATATCTGTGATAAATAACTTCAACACAGCTCACAAACGGCTTCCACTCTGCTCCAGTTCACTCTCCACATGGCTGCTGCCCTCCACACATGGGAAATCACAGTCACTCTCCTGTTTGACACCCTTTAGTGACTCGCTCTTGGTTCTCAGACGGGCTTGAAGCTCTTTCTTGTGGCTGGCAGGTTCGGCTGTTCTGGTTCTTGCTGATCTTTCTAAGCTGTCTCTTGTGCTCCAGTTCTCCAGTGGCCAGCCATGCCCACACAGCACACATCCAGACTGGCTAGGCTTCTGGACTTTCCCCATCACTCCTTTCCCCCTTCTCTCCCTTCTAGCCTACATGTCGAACTACAAATAATGTATTTTGATGAAATAGTATCATTTCTCCCAGTAACTGCCACCTGGGTGCTCTAGCAACCTCTTCTTCTTTTCTTGCTGAACTGCAAGGATATTTAGTTATATCTTAATATATTAAATTTTCACTCTATTTATTTCTTAAATGATTCATTCCTGTTCATACTCAGTCTCTATCTTTTTTAGCTATTTATTTAGAAAAAAATCAAGTGTATGGGAAAATTGCAATAACAGTATATCTTCCAATATCCTTTATCTGGCTGGCTTCACTAATTATTAGCACTTTGCCACATTTGCTTCCTTTTTTCTCCTGTTCTCTCTGTGTGTGTTATGTGTATGCCTTTTTATGTACACACACTCATTTTGTTATTATTATTTGCTCAACCATTTGAAAGTAAAGTGTAGACACCTGTACTCCTTTTTCACTCCTAAAAGATACTCCTTTGACTTCAGTAAAAAATATTTTGGAATTTTTTTTAACATATCCATGATATAACAATCACATTCTGAATGTTTAACATTGATAACAACTGACTAATAGTTCATATCCATGTTTGCAATGGTCTGAATACTATTCTTTATAGCAGTTTTTTTTCTGATCCAGAACTACCAATATCTTTGTGAAAAGACTTTCTCCAGATGCACTCTGTTCCTTGAAGCCTTTTACGATTGCCCTTTCCTGGTGGCACTGACACTCCCTCCTTCGTTCCCCACTTGGCCTCTTCAACATGCATAGCATTTTACTTCGTGTGCTTGTTTGAGTGTTTTGGTCTTCCTCTCCAAACTGGAAACTCCTTGAGAACAGAGGCCTTATTTTATTAATTCTTGTCTCTCCAGTGTCTATTATCTAAACGAATTTAGTACTGAAGTTAGTACATTTAGCAAGCTTAAAATTAGCACCAAAGGTGTAGCCTGGACACTGAGAACCCAGCTTCATGGTGACACATTTTTATTTGATTGTATCTCCTTTTATGACAGTAAGCTCGCTGGGATGGTGGAACATATGTTTTGCTGAGCATGAGGCGACTCTGATCCTAACCCCAGTTCTGTTTCTAACCATCAAGGTAGCCTGGGGCAAGTTACTTCACCTTTGTGAACTTCAGTTTCTTCTGTATTTTGAAATGACTATTTCTTGCTCTGCCTACCTTGCTGGGATGTTGGGAAGATCCAATGAGAAGATGAGTGCAAAAACGTTTTGAAATGGTGATGTTACTCCAGAGGCAGTATGGTCAGCTTGCTGGGAATGTTCTTAGTTTCAAGTCTATGGGGATCATTGTGTTTCTGTACCCCAGATGAGCCCTAGGACTCTTGCTCCAAAAGTGCTGCATATGGGGTCGCACAGAGTCGGACACGACTGAGCGACTGAACTGAACTGAACTGAACTGATGGTGCCTGAAGCCTAGAGACCAGGAGTTGGCGTAGGCGTCTCAGGCTGGGTTGACTGTCGTGGACTGGATAGTGTTGCTCCAAAGTTCATGTTTACTCCAGTCTCACAAACGTGGCCTTATTTGGAAATAGGTCTTTGGCAGCTGAATTTCAAGATGAAGTCCTGCTGGGTAAGGGTTCATCTGAATCTAACGCGCGTGCGCGCTAAGTCGCTTCAGTCACGTCCGACTCTTTGTGACCCCATGGACTGTAGCGGCACCATGTTCCTCTGTTCCTGGGGATTCTTCAGGCACGAATACTGGAGTGGGTTGCCATTTCCTCCTCCAGGGGCCCTATCTTTCTTCCGTGGTATCAAGGGGAATATTCCAAGGGTGTACAGAGCCAGAGCTCCCCACCGTGGACCCCCACGTCTCAGGCTGGGCTCCCTGGGTAGTTCCATCGGCAGCTTTAGTTGGTGATCTCACTGAACGTTGGGAGGGTTTGTCATGGCCTGAAGGACTTGTCTTGGTTACTAGCGGTGTCTGGAGCTTGAACCCTGGGCCTGCTGGTGCCATTTGATGCTGAGGGACATACTTCATCTGCCGTCTGAATGCCTCCTCTTTTCTGCCAAGACATGTCCTCACCAAGGCTGCTCTTCCCTGATGCACACCCCAAGGTGTCCTTGGGGGCCACTGGGCCCTTGCCTGTCTTTTCTGGGGAAAAGCGTCTGGGTGGGTGTCACTGCCTGAGCCCTGGCTTGTGGGAGCTAGAGAGAAGAAGTGGGGGGAGAAAGGAGAAGGAAGGCCAAGCAGCTAAGAGTCTTTCCCGCAAATAGGAACAAGCTCCGGGGCCCACCCACTCTCACGATTATGATGCCACAGAGAAGAGCAGTGCAGCCAGGGTGGAAGAGATTCATGAAGTCATCTGGCCCAGTGTCTTCTTTATCTCCCATGCCACTAGGGTGGCAGAGATTGGCACATGTTCCTGGCAGCCAAGCTTGTGAATACCCAAGGCCACACAGCGGCAAAGTCGGGGGACCAGCTCCCTGGGCTGATGCCCAGCTGTTCATCTGGGAAGTTCTGCTGGGTTCTCACTTGTCATCAGCATACCCAGACTTTTCACCTTCAGGACTCTCAGAACCAGCTTCTCTTGGGATCACTGAAGATGCCTGATAATGAATGCAAAATGATGATTCATGTCACATTTAAGCAAGACTCTGGGTGTGTGTGTGAATGGAAATCACTCACGATCAGGTAGGTAGGTTGGGGTGCTGCTGATTAGATCAGCCTCACTGTGTGGGGGAGGGTGGGGTGGTGGGGGAAACAAAATGTAATTGCACATTTGAATACTAAAAGGAACTTTTAATACTAG
>SJXQ01005414.1:109915-246582 GCA_006408695.1 Aepyceros melampus | reverse complement strand
ATACTAGGGAACTTTATAGAGAGTAATGATTTGTGGTCATGATTGATTTTGCCTTGAGATCCTCTGGGAAACACTTGGTTGTTTTCAATGTTCTTTACAGGAGAGAATCACCTTGGCTTTATGTAATGATCAAATACAGCATAATAAAACTGTCAATGGCAACCCACTCCAGTACTCTTGCCTGGGAAATCCCATGGATGGAAGAGCCTGGTAGGCTACAGTCGATGGGGTCTTGAAGAGTCGGACTCAACTGAGTGACTTCACTTTCACTTTTCACTTTCATGCATTGGAGAAGGAAATGGCAACCCGCTCCATTATTCTTGCCTGGAGAATCCCAGGGACACGAGCCTGGTGGGCTGCTGTCTATGGGGTCGCACAGAGTCGGACACGACTGATGTGACTTAGCAGCAGCAAAGCTGTCAAAACCAACATGGACCAGTTAGGACCAGAGCTCCTTCAGGAGAGGAAGGAGGGCCAGCAATCTGGCCTGGTTCCTGCAGCTTTCCCCTGCTCAGTGGGGGGTGGGGGGGTGGAGGTGGGGGGTTAGTGTCAAATGCCTCTTTGCTCCTAATGGAAAAACTCCAGAAGATGAGTGTGTGGTTTTCTCAGGACCGTCAGTGCTGTTTTGCACCGAGAGCCACTCTAGCCAATGATAGTTTGATTCTTTTTGTTTCAAGACCATGATGCCTCTTGTTGCAAAAGAGTAGAGCACTTTAGTTTGTAACCTTGTTCCTTTATCCTTTGGGGGATGAGTCAGATGTGGAAGTGGGCCAAATGGTTCCATGTTTCTTCTTTATTGAAAATGAACATTATGTTGTGACTTCATGTTGATGCACCTGCCGCTCTCCTCCCTGCCCCCCGTTCCCCAAGCAAGAGCAAACTTTTCACAATTTTTCAGGAAAAGACACATTGTGGTAGATTAAAATTCAGTCTCAGGGGCAAGGTATTGGTGCTGTCCAGGCCAAATCATAGCCTTCTGTTCCTAGCTGACACCTTGGAAAGCCTCACATATCCAGCCATTTAGAGACTTTTAAAAGCAGGATAGGAACAATCTGATGGAAAGGTTTAGGGTTACATAAGAAAGATAAAATCTGCTTCAAAGCACATTTCTCCAAAAGCTACAGGCCAAAGGATAGTACGGGAAACTTGTTTACATGGAGATGAGTTGGGAGAGGTAGTTTTAGGACAAAGAACACAAATCAAAAGTGTTCTTTGAAATCTTCACATCAAAAACTTGAAATCAGAAGTCCTGGGTTCAAGCCCAGTTCTCCTTTGTACTAGCAGCTGTGTGACCTTAGGCAAGTCACTGCACTAAATGTCCTCTTAGGTAAATGAAGTAATAACTCCATTAAAATTGTTATTAGGATCAAACAATATATTTGAAAGCACTTTGAGTGTTGTAAATTGCTGTGTGGGGAGGGGGTGCGGTGATCCCCATAATGAGAACTCTTTTCTGAGAGCAAAGACTGAGAAGTATTTTTACTTGTAGGTGACTGGGGATATTTTTCTCAGGTCCTTCTAGCTAAAGTGTCTTCTGTCCTGCATTTCCATCTACTGAAATTCCCTGGCCCACTCATCTGAGCCTCTGTTTCTTCATCCCTCAAATGAAGGGGTCGAATAGATTTCCTCAATGATTCATTTCCCATCTAAAGACCCCATCTACCAACCTAAAGGAAAGCTTTTATTTTTTTAATTAAAAAAAATTTGTTTATTATTTTTGGCTGCACTGAGTCTTCACTGCTCCTTGCCGACTTTCTCTAGTTGCAGTGAGCATGGGCTTCTATTTGCGGTATGTGAGCTTCTCATTGCAGTGGCTTCTCTTGCTGCAGAGCACACACTCTAGGGTGCTCTGGCTTCAGCAGTTGCAGCTTGCATACTCTAGAGTACAGGCTCAGTAGTTGCGGTGGATGGGTTCAGTTGCCCCACGACATGCAGAATCCTCCTGGACCAGGGACTGAACCCGTGTTTCCTGCATTGGCAAGTAGGCTCCCAACCACTGGACCACCAGGGAAGTCCTGGAGGAAAGCTTTTGATTGAGTCAAAATAACTTTTTGAAACACGAGCTACATCCAAGAAAGAGTGCTTAGCCTGTTGGAAGAACACCAGTCTTTGATTCTATAGAAATGGAGCTCACAATCTAGTGAGGGCACTCATGCCCAGGTGACTGGCACTGCTCGACAGGGTACACCTACCACTTCAGAATGGTCAGAGAATTTCATAGGAGATCAGAGAGAGGAGGCATCACCCAGCGTGGAAGGGAGGAGGGAAGGGAGAAGCAAGGAAGGAAGTGGCATTGAGCTGGCCCTTACCTGATAAGAAGGTCTTGCAGGTGCAGGGTAACAAATACAATGAACAGCTCATGCAAAGCCTTAGTGGCAGGAAATGGAAGGTGGCATATCCTGCTATTCACCTAAAATCTTAGCCAAAAGGAAGATCACATAGGTCCTGAAGTTAGAGCATTGCCATTGTGTTCTGGGTCCAATGCCTGACCCAGAGGGAATGGTGAACATTTCTGAATGAGCTGGCCTGACTTGATTCCTTCTGCTCTCCTTATTGGCAAGTGGACTTGTGTGCCAAGCTTTATCCCGTAGGACTGGGTGCCCACACCCTGCCTGCATGGCTCCCTGGGTGGAGGCAACTTTCCTGTCTGGGCACCGCCACTTTCCATCCCCTCACACACTGGTGTTTTGACATGTCAGTGCCTGGCCTGTGACCGAGGGATAACAAGGGAGGGTGCCCACAGACAGTGCCTGGCTTCTGAGCTGGCATTTGGCCAGGGCAGCCTGGGTTTGCGCCTCTCCCTGGAGTGCCAGGAAGGCAGCGCCTTCATACTTCCAGCTCCTCTGGGTGCTTCCAAAACAGACTGTCTCCAAATGTCAGGGAGGAGAGTTGACGACTTTGTCCTTTTTAAGATGTGCCTTTAAGGCCAATTATTTCCAAAGCTAATAATCCTAATATCTCCTTGAGAGAAGGTGTACATTTTGAAATCCATGAAATTACAAGCAGATTGGATGACTCAGTATTCTGAGTGTGTGCTTTATAGTGTGTGGTTATTATGATTATTAATATTAAAAAGCATTTATTCACACATACACACCCATGAGGCAGTGGGCAGAGCTCACGAGGGACACAGTCTCTGTCCTCAGGGATCTCGAGAAGGCTGTCTCAGAGACGCTGTAGTAAATCATATGAGTATTGTAACTGTCAAGGTTTTAAATACCCAAAAATCAGCACTATCATTAGCAATCAGTAATCACTGTTATAGAAGAATAAATCTTGTAATCTCCAAATTACCTGTTTGCACCAATTAGAGTTCAACTGATGAAACATACCAATCAAAGGGGAATTTACTTGAGGCACCCAAGCTTATCTAGGTTTAAAAAAAAAAAAAAGAAAGAAAGGAAACCCGCTGAGCTCCCAAACTGTTGGTTCTCAGCTCAATGTCTGTTAGGGAGGATTTTCTTGAAGCAGAGCTGACAAAACCCCATGCAGGTTCCCCCAGGCAGGAGGGAATCC
Organism: Aepyceros melampus; assembly: GCA_006408695.1. Classification (NCBI taxonomy): domain Eukaryota; kingdom Metazoa; phylum Chordata; class Mammalia; order Artiodactyla; family Bovidae; genus Aepyceros; species Aepyceros melampus. The sequence goes on along the minus strand of SJXQ01005414.1, from coordinate 243,066 downwards.
GTTATTATTTATTTGTTTATTTATTCATTTATTCCCTGCCTTCCTACAAAAAGGATTGGAGGTAGGTCACAGTAAAAACACATATATCGTAAGACAGCTTTTTTTTTTTCTTTTTAAATCAAAAGGAAGGTTGGAAAGCTTGGGATGGAGGTGGGGGCACTGTGCTTTTGACCATTTAACTCCCACATGTTTTCTGTGAGTCCCTGTGCAAAGCACTGTGCTAGGCCCTGTTGGAGTGAGAAGAAACATCCAGCCCTCTTCTCAGCTGTAAGGAACTTGTAACCTGGGGTGAGACACAAACACTGAATTTATTTCAGAGCTTCTTAGAAGGCAATGCACAGAGAAATCACATGGCTTATCTCCTCAGCATGCAATAAAAGAAAGCAGATACGCAGAAAGGTAGTTTTTTTTTTTTTTTTTTCCCTTTTTGTAAATACTATAGAAATATTGAAGGAATCTGGTAGGAGAAAAATCTCAGTGCTTTTACAAATTTCCCAAAGATGTGGTCATTTTTTCACTGGAGATGAAAATGTGGGTACACTGAGTCTTCCCTGGTTTGCTCTGGAGTTTCTGAGGACCTGGATCTGGTGTTTGAGGCCAAGGCAAAAGCAGGGAGTAGGCTTGGGAGGAAGCGGGGGATGTGAGCTGGCAGTGACCTAGGAGGAAAACTAGTCACCTAAGAGGTTTGGATTGGGAATTAGGAAGTGAAATAAATGTCTAAAGCTGGGAGATGACTCTCAGCAGCCCCACTTGGCTCCGTGCCGGGTGCTGGGCTCCCCTCTGAGGGCACCTCTGCATATTCTGCTGTGGGAACAATCCCAGCCTCCTTGTCCTTGACCATCCCTGGATTTCAGTCACATCATCTTTTCCCCAGTCCTTACTTCGCTTTATTGCAAGTCCCATATGGTTCTGCTTTATACTTTATCTCCTGGGAATTATGGCATGGTCATAGTAGGGCTCATTTTGTCTTTTGGTTATCAAAAAAATTTTTTTTTAATTTTTTGATTGGTGGAAAATTACTTTACAATTTGTGTTGGTTTGTGCCACACAAAAATGCAAATCAGTCATAATTTTATATATATATATATACACCCTCTCCTTCATCAGCCTTCCTCCCGTTTCCACCCTACCCCTCTAGGTCTTCTGCTTTTTGTTTTCACGTTACCAGTGTGTTCACTTTGCTTTCTGCCCTTGAACATGATATGGTTGTTATAATGGCAGAACTGCTTAAGGGATATCTGACAGTATCGCAACTCCATGCCTCTGTTGGCAGGCAGCCTCCAAGATACCCCCCAGTGGCCCCTGCCCCCTGGTACTCAGGTTCTCATGGGGTCCCTCCCACACTGATTCAGGTTGGTCTGTGTGACCATGCTAGACACCGTGCCAGGGGCTATGGACAGGACGGCAGCATTTTTTACCTTGAGCTTATGGAATGTGCAATATATTTGAATGAAGAGAGAATCGACTTTGGAGCTAGATGGAACTGGCTGGACCTCAGCTCCTCTACCAGGCTTTGTGATTCTGAGCAAGTTAGTTAACCTCTCTGAGCCTTGGTTTCCTCATCTTTAAATCAAGCTAAGCCATATCCACTTTGGAGAGCTGGGTGAGGATTAAATGTGACAGTGTGTATAAAGTGTTTAGCTCGGTGTCCAGATTTTGGTGGCTCCTCTATAAACACTATTCCCCCGAGCTGTGCTAGGTGCTGAGAAGAGAGTGATGAATGAGAGGTCATCTCTGCCCTCAGGGGGCTCAGCATCAAGCAGATGGGACAGGTGTATCCTCATGAAAGTTCAAGGCGGACTGTGACAAATGTTATCACAGAGGCAGAGACGGCAATGGGAACCCCAAAGAAGGCAAAGAAAAAGCTCCACTGAGACTAGCTGACATTTTAACAAGACTTAGCGAGTGTGTAGAATTTTCATCAATGGAGTCGGGCACAAGCATTGCAGGTAGGCAGAGAAAACCCTGAGAGGTGCATATGAAACCACCTGGCATAAAAGATGGTGACAATGCCCTAGCAGGGTGCTCTTGGTCAGATAGCATCCCCGCTTGGGTTGCGATCTCTGGATCTGTAATCTGCAGCTGTTGAACTAGACAGTGAATGTTCCTTCCAGCTCACATATTCCAGGAGGGCAGGGAGTACTGCTTTGTTCATTACCAGTTTCTAGCTCCTAACACATGGTAGGCATTCAATAAATATTTATTAAATGAGTAGGTATAATGATATGTGTAAGCAGCTTGTCTCATACGAGAAAATCGAGGAAGTATTTTTCCATTTATTGGATGTAAGTCATTTCCTCTGGGAGCGTGGGTGGTGGCGTTGAACCCGACCACATCATGTCACTCTGTTTTGTCAAAGTCCTTCTTCCATTCTGCGCCTCAGATTGCCTGGCTGTGCCTTCTGTTGCCTCTCTAGATTCCTCAGTCTTGCTGTGGGATTCTGTTCAAACTTGAAAGCGACTGACATTTCCCTGGAGTTTGCTTTAGCACTCCGCGCCATGTCTTTAGGCCTGGAGGGGCAGACCCAGCCAACTTTGAAGAAGTTTTGCATGTTTTCCATCATTTAACTTCCATTTTGCTTTTCACGTCTCTCTGAATGGAGGAATTTTGAAACCAGAGCTCAGCAGAAGGATGTATGAAGTTGTTGAACTACTGTGTTGTGAGACAGGGCTGGCTAGTGGTGAGACTGTGCAGTGGTGGTCCCTTGCCACACCCTGTTTGACTCTGCTTCCCTCCCCAGGCCAGTGCTTAAGGACTTCACCTTGCTTTTTGGACTCCCCTACTGTATATCGTCCTCTGGGGCTTACCCTGCCCAAGCTTTTCCAAGTCGCCCTTGTTCTTTTGAAGCTCATCCTTGGTTGCAGTCCCTCTGGCATCTCTTGTCTCCTCTGTTCTTGGTACAATTCAATACTCATTTGATGCCGATCCTGTGCCTTGATCTGTACTGAGCTTGCAGGATCTGAAGATAAATGGAATGTGATCTGTGGCCCCCAATCTAGCTTTCCGGGATGACAGTCACCAAAGATGACAAACTAAACTATGCAGAATCAGTGATGGACAATCCCTTTCAGGAATATATTTGCATTTTACCAAGATGTTTTTGAAGACAGTCACTTACCTTCAAAGCACATTTTTTTGTTAAAAACAACCTCAAAAAAAAATTTTTTTTTGCCTTGAGAGCAGTAAAGCAATACTTATTACTTGTAGAAGACTTGGGAAGTAAAGAAAAATATAAAGTAGGGGCAAGCTTTTTGACACTGTCCCTATCCAGAAGTCAGCCAGCCTGGACGTCTTTCCCTTGTCTTTTCTTCTATGCATCTGAGATCCTTTGTTGACAAAATTTGCACACCAGTTTTTGTTACTGAGCACTATGTGTGTGTGCATGCTTAGTTGCTTCAGTCGTGTACAGTTCTTTGCAACCCTATGGACTGTGGCCCGCTAGGTTCCTCTATCCATAGCATTCTCCAGGCAAGAATACTGGAGTGGGTTGCCATGCCCTCCTCCAGGGGATCTTCCCGACCCAGGGATCCAACCTACGTCTCCTGCATTGGCAGGCAGGTTCTTTACCACTAGCACCACCTGGGAAGCCCCACTGAGCACTATATCTTAACCTTTTTGCAATGTTATCAAACACACTGAAGCATAATTCTAATGGTAGGAGTTTGCCAGCAAGTGGGAGAGGGGGATTTATTGGCATAGAGGCTTGGAGTAGTCTCTGTAGTAATACTCCATTTTCTGCCAGCTGCTAAGACAAGCCCTGGCTCCCTGCAAGTACCTCCATAGCTTATTTGTAACTCAGCTGATCTGCTTAGCCCTTCTTTGAAGAAAACAGCAGTATGTGCTATAAGGTGTGAGCTTTTCCAGTCTTCAGATTCTCCACCTCTTCCCTTCCCCCACTCTGGTTTCCCTGTCTCCAGCGGGCGATAATATCTTTCATCTGAGCCTCTCTCCCTGCCTCCAATGACTGCCTCCCCTGATGAATTCTCTCTGGGTGACTTTGGTATTTGCATATTTCCTCGCTTGGATATTCTGAGATGTTGGAACCAGAGAGCAGGTTGACGCGATCAGGTACTTAGCTGAATGAGGCTTTCTCGGAACTGCACAAATATTTGGAGTCGGGCGTGTGCCAATAGGCAATTAATTGAAATGTGGACACAGCAAGCTTCTGGAGGAAAGAAACTGAACTTGAGAAATTAGCCATGGGAAGCGATCCTCTGCAAGATTCAAAACAGTAATTTGGAAATTTCCTTTACCTCAAATTGAAATTGATTTGGTACAGAAAGAGGGAAGACAAAACAAAGAACAAGTGTAAGATCAAAGGTGACTCCTGCATCGCTAGAGCTGGAAGGCGTTCTCAGGGAACACTGGTCTGATCCTCTTGGAGATAAAGGAGAGCCCAAGGTCACTGGCAAGTTAGGGCACAATCAGAACCAAAACCAAGAGGTCCTGACTCCGGCTCTTTCCATTTTATAAGCTGACTCTCCTCCTGGAGACCTGGATAATTATATCAGGAGCGAAAGGGCAAGGGTGACTCCTGATATAATTAAGAGTGACTTAAGTATTTTTCCACCACCAGTGACTCCGTGAACACATTTAGTAAAATCCGGAACAAAACGAAGGTACTCGCTCACTGTAGCCTTAAGTCAGGCTACACATTGGAAGCGCGTATGGGGCTCCTGCCCCTTGTCTGGCTGCCTGCAAAGGTCTGGGGATGGAGGTGATTACAAACAGGGTCCCTGTTCTACATGGTGTGATGCTGGCCTGATCCCAGGTGAGGTCTCAGCCTCCTGAATATCCTTTTCTAAAGTATGAAGTCTCTGTGCCCAGCTACATTTCTCCATCTTCCAGGAGAATGGACTCATCTCCTAAAGGCTTTTGTAAAATGTATAAGAAAAGAGGAGCTATGACACTGCTTTAGCATTCCAATTGTTTTAAGGTGATTTATTAAAAAATCACCTTCTCTTTGCTTAAGTATATGGGGATCAGAAAGATCATTTTTAGCTGTCCTCTAAATATGGTTTTCTTTTTTTTTTTTAACTGAAGTATAGTTGATTTACAGAATGTTAGTTTCAGGTGTACAGCAAAGTGAGATAGTGAAGGACAGGGAAGTCTGGCAGCTGCGGTCCATAGGGTTGCAAAGAAAGAGTCAGACACAACTTAGTCACTGAACAACAGCAACAGCGAAGTGATTCAGTTACACACACACACACACACACACACACACACACACACACACACACACACATATCTTTCCTTTCAGATCCTTTTCCCTTAGACGTTTTTACAAAATGTTGCGTATAGTTCCCTATACTATACAGTAAGTCCTGGTTTAGAATATGATTTGCTAACTACAGGCATCAGCAGGACCTGGGAACCTGTTAGAAATGCGTATGCCCAGGTTCTACCCCAGCCCTACCGAACTGCAATGTCTGGTAGGGCCCGGTAATCTGTGTTTTAACAAGCCCTCCAGGGGATTCTGAGGCACAGTAAATTCTGAAAACTATTGCCCTCTAGAAAATTATGATTTGGAAATCCAGACTGCCTGAAACCCAATACCAGGCAAGTAATCCATTTTTGATTATCAGCTCCTTAAAAATAAACTCTTCATTTCAGAATGCCCAGGTGAACTGTTTCTATATTGCTGAGTGTTAAACAGGAAAAGATTTCCAAATGATTCTTCAAAATGTAACTGACCAGCCCTGTCAGACACAATTCTGATAGCCCATCATATTTCCAGTAAGTACAATATTTTCATACTTTAAGTTTTCGTGGAATGAATAAACTAATTGATTGCTTAATCTGCTATTTTTAGAATAACACTTCCTTACCTCATGTGAAAGTTTATTCAGAATTCAAGTGGGAACATTTTATTACCCCAAAATGTTTTGCTGTAAGTTACTCTAACATGTAACTAAGGAAACCAGCTGCAACATTGCAGGGGTATTGTTGCGCTGGCAAATTAACGATTCGGCAATATATATGCCATACTATCATGATTTTTTCCCCCTCCCTCTTTCTCTCTCTAGAAAAATCTCACACTTATTGAATTTCTACATTTATAACACAGGACATCGGAAGCAATAGGAGTAAAGCTGTAAGGGAAATTGGATTCCAGAGTGACAGATTTCCCTGGGATGTTTTGGGGCTGTTTAAGCCCAGACAGGACTAGCGGATGGTTCCTTCTGCATCGGGATGTCCTCCTGTGCGGGGCAGCTGAGTTAGAGCGGCCATCTCACGAGGACACTTTGGTCTCATGGCTTGGGGGGTTCTCACGGGTGAATAGCTCTGTGAAGGACTAAAACTGGATGTGCGGTGCAAAGTGTGTGCTAATCACACATTGAAGGAATCAAGCGACATCAAAGCACGAGATCACACGAGCAATGGGGATGGCACCGAGGAGACAGCGATACGGCACAGTGGGGGGCCTCCTGCTTTTTCTTTCCTGATGGGGGGAGGAGAGGTTATTAATGATGGGATGGATTAGAACAGATGGGTACTTTGACACATTTCCCCATGTTGTTGTTTTCCAATTTCCCATCTTCCCACCCCTAGTCACGTGCCTTTCTCTTGGTTAGGAGTGAAAGCATGTGACTATTTAAAGGGAAACCTCAGGAAGCGAAGATTGACAGGGACAGGCAGGAGGAGGCCATTGAGAAGGCCTGCTGGGCTGATCCGGAAGGTCTTTCCCGAGCTTTGGCTGGGAGGGGCGGGCGTGCTCTTGGACGCTGTGTTCAAAGGCAAGCCGTGTGACTTTCCGCGGGCTCCATCTCAGCCCCACTCCAGCCCGGAAGCCATCACTCCCTGATTACCGGTACCTTTCTGCAGCCTGGAGATTTGCATTGTAAATGGTGTTTGTTAGGCCCCTGAAATAATATTAATCATTGTAAAACAACTACGTTGCATAATTTATACATAAAAAAGAAAGAATGAATCTTTTGCTTGAATTAATATTTCCTCATATGTATCTTTGGCACCCCCATGGTAATGAAACCCTTGTCTCCCCATCTAGGTGAGAACGGCTCTGGAAGAGCCAAGCTATGTCTTTGTATGGCTTCTTTTTAAAAATTTGTATGTATTTATTTATTTTGGGCTGCATCTGGTCTTCGTTGTGGTGCCCTCCAGGGATCTTCGTTATGGCACATGTACTTCTCTCTAGTTGAACCTGTGGGCTCCAGAGAAGTCCGTGCACGGCAGTGAGAACCCTGTGTACCGCAAGAGAAGCCTGTGAGCCCTGCAACTAGAGAAAGCCTGCGCGCTGCCTCAGAGACCCAGTGTGGCCAAAAAAACAATAATAGCACAGAGGCACACTGATGGCAGGAGAGGAAGGTCCTGTGACGATAGAGGCAGGTGCTGCAGTCTTGCAGCCACAAGCCGAAGCATGCCTGGAGCCGCGGGAGCTGGAAGAGGCAAGGAAAGATTTTCTTCCAGAGCCTTCCAAGGGAGCGTGGCCCTGCTGACATCTTGATCAGACTTCTGGACTCCCCAACCATGAGAGAATAGATTCTTGTTGTTTTAAGCCACAGAGTTTGAGTGTTTTGTTACAAGAACCCTAGAAATGATTACATACATCATGCCCCACCTCTTCCCACAATCTCCCAGAGGGGTTCTCTGCCTCACATTTTAAGTTAATGATAATATTCTCTGGCTTTGCATCTGAATCCTCTGCTGGAAGCCCCCTAGAGCCCATCCGAGCCTGTCAGGTTGCTGTGCTGCATCCGAGTCCCAGGAGATTTTTCCCACGGAGGTTTTCCTTCCCAGGAATCAGAGTCCAAGCAGAGTCCATTGATCATGCAGAGTTTCAATGCTAACTCTCACTGACATACAATTCAGGACTAGAAATAAGGACCCCACTAGGAGGCAGGCTTGCGTGAGACTTCTGTAGCTACCATTTTGGACTCTGCATTTTTATCAAAATTCATCAGTCTACAGCGACCCTATGGTCTAGGGCAAAATACATTTAAGAATTATAGTACCATAAATTGTGCAATACATTCCAGGTACTGTGTTAAGAATTTTCTATTCATTTCATCTATCTTTGTGGCAGTCCCAGAGGCTTGCAGATGTGATCATTCTGATTTCACAGATGAGGAAACCAAATTCTGAAAATACTAGGAATACTTCCAGTCAGGAAGTGTATGTTTTGCAGAACCAGTGTTTGAATACTGGTGTCTTTGACACATTTAATTGTAGGAACCCTTCAATTCCTTTCAATTCCTTCCCAGCCCACACCCTCAAGCACTTGCATTTCAGTTCAGCTCAATTGCTCAGTCATGTCCGACTCTTTGCAACCCCATGGAGTGCAGCATGCCAGGCTTCCATGTCCTTCACCAACTCCTGGAGCTTGCTCAAACTCATATGCATCAGTCAGTGATGCCACCCAATCACCTCGTCCTCTGTTGTCCTCTTCTCCTCCTGCTTTCAATCTTTCCCAGCATCAGGGTCTTTTCCAATGAGTCAGTTCTTTGCATCAAGTGGCCAAAGTATTGGAGTTTCAGCTTCAGCATCAGTCCTTCCAATGAATATTCAGGACTGAATTCCTCTAGGATTGACAGATTTGATTTCCTTGCAGTCCAAGTTACACTCAAGAATCTTCTCCAAATTCACAGCTCAGAAGCATCAATTCTTCAGTGCTCAGCTTTCTTTACGGTCCAATTCTCACATCCACACATGACTCCAGGAAAAACCGCAGCTCTGACTAGATGGGCCATTGTCAGTAAAGTAATGTCTCTGCTTTTTAATACACAGTCTAGGTTTGTCATAGTTTTTCTTCCAAGGAGCAAGCATCTTTTAATGTCATGGCTACAGTCACCATCTGCAGTGATTTTGGAGCCCAAGAAAATAAAATCTGTCAAGCACTTCATTATCCCTTTGTTCTTAAAAGTGAAGCCAGCACTGGGATTGGGCTTTGGACACTGACTCCCGCAGAGAATATGAACATTTTGTGTTTGAGGTCATTTATCTTGGACAGTTCATTCACAGTGTATATTTTCTTTCTGTCAAAGCTTCCAGGAATATGCGGGGATAGATTTCAGCCTGAGTTGTACCCTCCAAAAGGTAACTTCTAGTTTGTTAGGGTCTTGCCTTCATGTTCAAGTTCACATACCTGAACATTACATAAAAGGCTTTTCATGGTCTGGCCCCTACCAGCCTCTCCAGCCTCATCTCCCTTAAAGCCCTTCTTTCCACCTCTTGCAGTCAACTTGGAGATGTCTCATCCATTCACTAAGCTCCAGTCCTTTGGACAAGCTGTTTCTTCCACTTGGAACTCAACCCCACCACTGCCCTCTCCACTGTCCTTTGGCTAAAGTCTACCACATCAAGATGCCTTCCCAGTTATCTAAGCTTCATCAGGTGGCCCTGCTGCACCTTTATTCTCATTGCATCCTTTATTCCCACAGCAAAACATCACTTAGTATTGGAATTGTATTGTCTGCCTCTCTGACTTTGCTGCAAGTTGTAGGCAGTGAGTGTGCTTGCATTGGTCACCATTATATTTCCAGCACCCAGAATGGGTGCAGAATGGATGTTCAATAAGTATTTATGACATGAATGAGTTAAGAATGCCAGAGATTCCTTCTTGGATCTTTAGGCACAGAATTATGTCATTGATTAGGACACTGAAGAATGTTGCATTATAAGGCATAGCTATCTGTGCAGTTGTCAACTCAAAGAATACTCTAGATCATTTTGTAAGTTACCCACAACTGCATTTAAATCATCTGGATAAATTTTAGTATTGAAGGAGGTGGTATTATGTGATGTTTTCAATTCCTTACTTCTTTGTGACTATATTTTTAGTAGACAGGTTAGAGTAATGAATTGCACAAATTTGACCTCTCAGTACGTAAGGTGAAAATTTCTATGATGTTTCGAAACTGACTCTTCCAGGTTCAAAGGGAACTCCAATTCAAGTACCTAAAGCTGGCTGCCTGTGTGCTACGTCGCTTCAGTTGCATCCAACTCTGCGACCCTGTGGACTGTAGCCCGCCAGGCTCCTCTGTCCATGGGATTCTCCAGGCGAGAATACTGGCGTGGGTTGCCATGTCCTCCTCCAGGGGATCTTCCCGACCCGGGGATGGAACCCACATCTCTTCCGTCTCCTGCGCTGGCAGGGGGGTCCTTCACTAGTGCCGCTCGGGAGGCCCGAGGTCGGCTGAGGGTGGCCTTTTACTAAGCCCCCTTAGTGACTACGCGTTTGGGTCCTGACTTCCATGCCTCTGACCATGTGAGCAGGGGACTTCTGTGAACACAAAGCCACTGTCACCAACCTTTAGCTTCTTCCCGGCCTGCTTGAAAGGCAGTGACTCTGTTTGGGGTGTCAGAGTCTAGTTGGAGGTGCTGGGCTTTGAAAACTGTTCGACTTGGTGACTTAAAGGCTGATGTTCTGTGGCCATTACAGGAGAAAGAGCCCTGGATCAGAAGTCCGAACACCTGAGTTCTCACCTGGCTCTTCCTGTGGCCCCTCTGGGCTCTCGTCTCTAAAGTGAAGTTGGAGTGATGTTAGGATAATCACATGCACCTCATAGGTTGATGTGAGAGTCAGAAGGCTTAGAAGATGTGGCGGTGCTGGTGGTTTAGTCCCTTAGTCGCGTCCGACTCTTGTGACCCCATGGACTGCAGCCCACCAGGCTCCTCTGTCCATGGGATTCTCCAGGCAGGAATCCTGGAGTGAGGTGCCGTTTCCTTTTCCAGGGGTCTTCCTAACCCAGGAATCGAACTCAGGTCTCCTGCAATACAGGCAGATTCTTTACCGACTAAAGTACAAGGGAAGCCCCTTAAGAGATGTGAGAGGGCTTTAAAAACGGAAGGTGGACAGGTATGAGGGTGGCCTACCAGGCTCCTCCCTCCATGGGATTTTCCAGGCGAGAGTACTGGAGTGGGGTGCCATTGCCTTCTCCGTATAAGTACTTTAGTGTCTGCCACAAGGATGTGCCACATGTCTATGGATGGCTTTGCACCCGTATCTGTGCAGCCAAAGGGAGCCTCCCTCCCGGTATTTTTACAAAGAGATTCATGTATTTTTTGGCCATGGTGGGTCTTCTTTCCCGCGCGCAGGCTTGCTCTAGTTGCGGCGAGCGGGGCTACTCCTCTTTGCAGTGCTCAGGCTTCTCTTGTAAAGCACAGGCACTAGGCGTAAGGGCTTTGGTAGTCACGGAGCGTTTGCTCAGTAGTTGTGTTTAGTTGCTCTGCGGCACGTGGGATCTTCCTGGATCGGGGATTGAACTGGTGTCCCTTGCAATGCTATGTGATTCTCAACCACTGGAGCACCTGGGAAGCCCCTCTTTGACTTTTGGAAGGCAGGGAGAACAGGACACTCTCCTCTCTTACCTTAGAATGCTATTTGTTTGTTTGTTTGTTTTTTTGGCTTCTTGTCTAAAGCCTTGCCTTCAAGTGACACCAAAATACCCTTGCAGACAGGGAAACTGGGGAGTTCACAATGGCAGGTACTGGTGAGAGAAGATGAGGAAAGGCAGGAAGGAAAGTATAGAAAAGAGAGAAAGAGAGAGTACGCATGGAGTTAATAACTTGATTTAGTTCCATGACTGTAAACCCAAGTTGGGTCTTCCCAGTCAGAGGTGAGACTGTCTCCCTATGGGGTAGATGGAGACTGAATCCATGGAAGACAATAATATCTTCTCTCCCTCTTGCTTCCTTTAGGTCATAGTAGGAGCCAGGCCTGTGGTGTGTACTTGAGCTCAGGGTCCCCTCCTACAAGCTAGTGAGATTGGTGTAGATCACTGTCTGGAGCCCTGTGGGAATGGGGCCCAAAAGTGTCCCATGGCAGCCTCTGTGGAGCCTTCTAAGTCCAAGTCCATCATGTCCTGCTTGTGACAGAGCCAGCTTGTTTTTTTAGAAGGTGAAACAGTGGTCCTTGGGGGGAGGCTCTTATTCATCAAAAGATGGGAAGGGCTAGGCCAGCCTGAAATGTGTCAGAGGTGCTGAGGGAGGAGGAGGCAGGCCTTTCTGAACTGAGAGGGGGTGAGGCGGAAAGGCTGGCTCTCACGCACTCACTGGACTCTCCGTTGTCTTGATGGGGCTGATTCTCAGGAGGCTGGAGCACAGCCCTGACTTTCCCTTTAAACAGAACCTGCAGGGAGGAGCCTGGTGGGGCTGGTTTCTGGTCACTGGGGGTCGCTCTTAGCCCACCCAAGGGCCATAGCAGGGCCCTTCTTGGGCTCTAGAGGAGACTTTAAGGGGAGAACTTGGCTTCCGAGGTGGCTCGGATGGTCAAGAATCTGCCTGCCATGAGGAAGACCCCGATTCAATCAGAAGATCCCCTCGAGAAGGGAATGGCTACCGACTCCAGTATTCTTGCCTAGAGAACTCCATGGACAGAGGAGCCTGGCAGGCTACAGTCCATGGGGTCACAAAGAGTTGGATACGGCCGAGCAACTAACTACTACTTGGGCAAACAGCAGAAAGAGCTACCCTGGGGATTTGGCTGGGACTGTATTAGACCCCAAATCTTCCCTAGCAGGGCCGCAATCTAAGGTCTGCAGAGTGTGTGCTTGCTGCCCAGAATCAGGGCTGACTAGCTGAGGACATTTCTGCTCCTTGGGGCTTCATAAAGAGTTGCTCTGGATGTAGGAGGCCAAATGATGAAGTCAGTGTTTCTAGGCTTGGGGGGAGAGCCTTTCTAGTCTGTCTGCCTTCCTTCCCTGACACTATCTCAGTAATATTTCAAACCTTATCAGTTTTTAATTTCATTTATTTGTTATGACTGCCCTGGGTCTCTGTTGCTGAGCACAGACCTTCTCCAGTTGCAGTAGGCAGTGGTTCCTCTCTACCTCTGGTGATCAGGCTTAGTTGCTCCACCGCATGTGAGGTCTTCCTGGACAAGGGGTAGAACCCATGTCCCCTGCATTGGTAGGTAGATTCTTAACCACTGGACCACCAGGAAAGGCCAAGCCTTATCGTTTCTTGCCAGTGCTCCTATGAGGGCCACCTAAATGCGTCTTGCTGATTTGGTTTCTTCTTCTCCTATCTTTCCTCAGCACTGTGGACAGGGATTGCCATGGAATGCCAACCCCATACCAGACACTGAGTTGGTTACTGGTTGACATAGAAATGACCCAAACCCAAAGCCCGTGGTCCGGAAGGGGAGCTAGACTGTGATAGACGGCGACAACATGGTGTCTAACTGCTGGAGCAGCAGTGAGTTGTCACTGCTTTGGAAGCATAAATAAGTCACAACAGACCAAACCAGGGCCATTGGAGGTGAGGCCCCTATAAAAGGCAGGTAGGTGTTTGCCCAAAATAAGCTAAGAAGGAAATTTCAAGTAAGCAAGTTCCAAGAGCACTGACTTGATATGTCTGGTGCCCCTCAGGACAGTGGGGAGAGCAGGTCTTGTGCTGAGCTAGCGGTAAGCAGCAACCACCATAGGCAGAGCCTTAGATATGATAGTGCATTGACTAGAATTTTAGCTAAAACCAAAATCCGATCACTTCCCTCCCTCTTCTAAACCTGAAACGTCATGGGGCAGAGCACATATCCCGCTCTGCGTGGTTTGCTCATGCTGTGTTCTTTTCCTTGACCACCTCTGCCTTTCCCATATCCATCTGCTGAACTCAAATCCATCCTCAATATGATCTCAAAGCCAACCACCTCTGTCAAGATTTCTCTGAACAAGATCTTGCCTTCTTTGAACCCTCATGACATCTATGAACCCTCATGACACTATCTCAGTAATATTTCAAACCTTATCGGTTTTTAATTTCATTTATTTGTTATGACTGCCCTGGGTCTCTGTTGGACTTTGTATTGGCATCTCATTCATGTTTCCTGCAGCGCCTCCCCCCCGGCCCCCCACCCTGGAGAGACCTGCATGCAGCCGGTCTCACAGCAGTGGTCAAAGGTTTGCTGATTTAAACTCTGCTTTTTCATTCCTCTCTTGGTTGAATTATTCCTCCCCTTGCCACCAAATGATACATTCAAATCCTAACCTCTGATGCTGGTGTTGTGAATGTGACCCTATTTGGAAAAGGAGGCTTTACACATGTAAGCAAGTTAAGATGAGGTCATGGTGGAGTAGGGTGGGCCCCACTCTAATAGGACTGGAGTACTTATAAGAACAGGAGAAGAGAGAGATGACACAGGAAAGATGACGCAAGACACAAAGGAAAGCTGGCTGTGTGCAGACAGGGGCAGAGGTTGGACTGATGCTGTCATAAGCCAAGGCAGGCCTTGCCTACCAGAAGCCGGAAAAGGCAAGGATGGATCCTCCTCAGAAAGCTTTGTAAGGTACATGATCCTGCCAACACCTTGGTTTCAGACTTCCGGCCTCCAGAGCTGAGAGACAATAAATTTGTTTGTGTATTTTGTGAGGGCTGCCCTGGGACACTTAGAGGATGCCCTTATTCTTCTCCTTTTCCAGTGTTGAACCTCAGTGTTGCTCCTTGGCTTTCTGAGCCCTGACAGCCACGCCTAGGCCTGCTGTCTCCAGCTGGGCTCCTCCCAGACGCACCTGTCTTTGTTGCTACCACCATGCCCATCTCTTCGCCTTTTGTCAAAGCCCCTTTTCATGATAGTTGGCCAATCTGCCAGGCCAGCCCTTGCTTTCGTATTAGTGTACTCTTGCTTGAGTGATAGATTTGAATTTTGACCTGGACCTTCTGGAAACTTAAAGCTTTCAGTCCCGGGAGTGACTCTAAATGTGGAACTCACTTCGGGGTCCACTTCTGAAGAAATGAAATCACCATCTTGACAAGTTATCTGCACCCGCATGTTCATTACAGCCCTATTTACAATAGCCAAGACATGGAAACAACTTAAAGTGTCCATCAACAGATGAATGGATACAGAAAATGTGGTCTGTATGTATACAATAGAATGTTATTCCGCCATAAAAAAGAAGGAAATCCTTGACATTGAGGGCAGCATGCTAAATGAAACAAGCCAGATGGAGAAAGACATTCTGTATGACCTCACTTTTATGAAGAATCTGAAAAGCTAAATTCATAGAAACAGCAGACTGGTGGTATCTGGGGAGCAGAGTGGAGGAATGGGTGAAGGTGGTCAAAAGGTATAAACTTCCAGTTATGCCTGGGGATACAATGTACGGTGCAGTGATTCTAGTTAACAATATTGGACTGCATATTCAAAAGTTGTTAAGAGAGTAGATTTTAAAAGCTCTCACCACACACATACACACACGCAAGTATTTTAACTATATGAGTTGATGGATGAGTGACTATACTGTGGCAATCATTTTGCAATATATACACACACACAAAATCACTATCTTGTGTGTATACATATACAGTGTTCTATGTCAATTATATCTCAGCAAAGCTGGAAAAAATAAGGGGAGGCTAGCAGAGCATCACAGAATGGCAGACCGGAGGGGGGCTTGCTGTAGAGATGAACAGTGTCTCAGCAGATATTTATGAAGTGCCTCCTCTGGGCCAAGTATGGGATGGACAACAGTGATTAAAGAAAAAAAGACAAACAGAACCTTCCCTTGTGGACCCTACAGCCAGTGAAGGAGGTGGTTACTGGCTAGTAATCAAAGAATCACCTAACTAGATGCAAAATTACAACTGTGATAAATACCTAGGAAGGAGGTGCCAGGTGCCACAGACTCAGGATGAAAACAGACACTGGCCAGGGCTGTGGGTGAGAAATGCTGGATTGGGCAGGACCTGTTGACATCTCTGTGTGCACATCTCTGCTTTCATGGCTGGGAACTGTACCCTGCCAGAGTGTAGGGATCTCTGTGTACAAAGGCAAGAAATGATCTCAGAAGTATACTCCTTAAAGTGTAAAACCCCCCAAAAAAGGATCACACACTGCTTAAAATTTTACTGGTTCCTTTATTCATTCATTTCACAGAAACATTTACGGAGCCCCTTCTATGTACCTGGCCATGGCTAAGTGCTACAAACACACATTCAGGTTCCATCTTTTCAAAAAACATCCAGACTAGCCAGGAAGACAGATGAACATACAGCTATAATCTAGTGTGATGATATGCGCCTGCTTCTGTAGGAATGTAAGTCTATAGAAAAAAAGGAAGTCCAAGTTCAGCCTCGAAGGATAAGGCCAGCTGCTATGTAAAGAAGTGAAATGAGATGCAGCTGTTGCCATTCAGTCGCTAAGTCATGTCCGACCCCAAGGGCTATAGCATTCCAGGCTCCTCTGTTCACTCTCCCTTGGAGTGTGCTCACATTCATGTCCGTTGAGTCAGTGATGCTATCTAACCATCTCATCCCCTGCCGCCTGCTTCTCCTTTTGCCTTCAACCTTTCCCAGCACGAGATGCAGCCCAGGAGGGAAATCCAGCCAGGGGAACAGCGGGGCACAGACACAGGGATGTGAAGGTGGGTCTGGGAAGTGGCCAGTGAATTCCGTGTGACCAAATGTAGGGCCTGAGAACAGGAGTGCCTAGAGACCAGGCTGAAGAGACCCAGTTTCCATTTTTTTCCCTGCTAATCCCCTTCCCTGGGGTTATGTGGGTGGTATCTGCTGCCGTTCCCCACTGTCAAACTCTAACCAGTTTTCAAGGCTGTAGAACTATTTTTGGCTAAAGACTATTCTTTTCCTTAAACACGCCAGACTTAAGGCATCACAGGGTGAGACCCACACTTGCGTGTTCCCTTTTTTCCCTTGTTCTAAGATAACATGGGGAAAAAACATGAACTCAGATAGTAAAGAATCTGCCTGCAGTCCAGCAGACCCGGGTTTGATCCCTGGGTCAGGAAGACCCCCTGGAGAATGGGAATGGCTACCCACTCCAGGATTCTTGCCTGGAGAATTCCATGGACAAAGGAGCATGGTGAACCATGGGGTCACAAAGAATTGGATACGACTGAGCCACTAATTTTCATTAAATATAACAGACCTGATTTGGAGACTGCCTCTGCCATTGACTATCCCTTGGGCAAGTTATTCACTCTCTCAAAGCCTCAGTTTACTCATCTATATAATGGGGATAAAAGTCTTTTACTTCATGGGATCCCGAAAAGCACCAGACACATGGTAGGTAGTCAAAAAAACTTTCCTCTTTGAGATCCTGTGACTGAAGACTATCAGGAATGGACCAGCTGCTTCTCCAAAAGTGGGAGTCGTGGTTGGGGCCAGGTGCAGGCTGAAGAGCAGTGACTGCCTTTTCTTTTATTTGAAGCGTCTTTACAATGAGCCAACTCAGTGTCTTTCCTGTGAGATTCCTTTACATTGAACTTGACTGAGTCTTTGATTAGCACCAAAACCTCATTTTTCACTTTCTACTGGTTCCTCCCTTTTAACATTGGTGCTCTCAAGATGTTCTTTGTTTCTGGTGCAAAATGTGTGTGTGTGTGTGTGTGTGTGTGTGTGTGTGGAGAGAGGGGGTACCAAGACGCTGAGGCGAGGTGTATTTTTAGAGCTAGAGAGGAGCTGGCAGAATGGAAAATAAGGTTTTCAAGTTCATATGTTTATGCTTTAGAAGGGATGTAAAGGAGCAGCTCAGTGGCGGTCTGTGTGTCCTGTTCAATATCTAAGAAGCTTTCTGCGACATGCCTTCCAGCATTCTGATTAAAAAGCCTCCCTGCCGGTTCGTGGCCCCTTCCCTTCCTCTGCCCCACCCCCAGCGGGGCCCTAGCAGGACCGAGTGGGTAGCAGCGCATCAGGACTAGTACAAACCTCATGCCTAAATAAGAAGTCCGCTTTCTGGGTTCACTGGGCCCAACAACCAGGGCAGATTAATCCCAAGAGGTGGTCGGTGCACAATTAACATTTGTGCCTCTTATTTTAATTAAGAAGGGCCAGGGGATAAGGTGTTCACGCGTCTAATGGGACCCTGTGGCACGTGCTGACTGCCAGAGGAGTTTCGGTTATTAGCACTTGTTGAAGACTTTCTAGATAATTAAATAGCACATTAATCATTGCTCAGAATGGACACAGAATTTTCTCTCTCATCTGGGCTTCCCGCCTGCAGAAGGGAAAAAGTCTTCCGGCCCTGACAGTACCCTGGCCCCAGGCAGGAACTCAGCCCATGCGTGCCCACTTCCAGTGATTCTGCAGAAAATAAAGGATCTCCGCAGACATCCGCCTCCGTGGTTCTGACAGCTGAAGCTCTCTTCACAGGCACATTAACATGACCTCATTAGTTTGTGCATCTACTCTCCTAACCACATAAAACGGAGTGCGGTAGGAGCCAATCATGCTAATTACATCAGATCGGTTTGCATATTCATAAACCATTTTCTGTTTTATGGACAGCAAAAATAAACACAGTATCTCTTTAA
This sequence comes from Aepyceros melampus, assembly GCA_006408695.1. Classification (NCBI taxonomy): domain Eukaryota; kingdom Metazoa; phylum Chordata; class Mammalia; order Artiodactyla; family Bovidae; genus Aepyceros; species Aepyceros melampus. Next base: position 224,842 of record SJXQ01005414.1, on the reverse strand, counting down.
TAATTTTAAGTGGGTCACTTTCAGGACTGTATCTGTTTTAAATAAATTATCATATTGTTAAAGGCCACAGTCAAAAGCTATTTTTTGAGCAGGCTGAGAGGTGAGGATGGGGGGCAGGGCGGAGGGGATCTAGAGAGTCAATGGGATTCACCAAGTGGTCGGTTTCCAAGGTCTCCTCGCCAGAGAAAATCCAGATTTGAAAAACCTCCTGGGTTTAGTGAACAGGTGCAGGGCAGCCTCTTACTCACGACAAAATATATTTTTGTCAGAAATATGAGATGATCTAAATCACAGTCTTAAGCAGTGGGAGTGAAACCCAGGAACATACGAACTCCTGTGTTTTCTTGGAAGGGTTGAATATTTGAGGCCAGGTTTGACTTTCTGGCTTTTCTCAGGTGGGATGAAAAATCAGCATGAGACTAATCAGAAGTAAGATCAAACCTGCAGAGACAGACCTTTCTGCTGTCCCACCTATGCCCACCCAAGGCCCCCTATTCTGGGTCCTTCCATTCTAGGACCTGTAACCACCAACTGTGAAACCAGGTTACAGGTTTCCTTTGCTTTAGGGCTTAAAAAAAATCTTTATAAAACAAAGGTGCACAAGATTTTCAGATAGAGAATGCTTAACCTAGTTAAGAAAATAAACTATTTTTAAGACAACCCAAAGACTTAGTTGCACGGGACAATTGATTTGATAATTACAAACCATTCCTATTCATTCATTAAAGTAGGTTCTAGGAGACTAATATTGTCTTAATCTGATTGAGTATACTATATATTTTAAGGTAATAAGACTGCATTTCTTTATTTAAAAAGTATCCTGTAATCTAGGCATTTCAGGGATACAAGTTGATTTTTTTTTAAATCCTGTTTAATAGAGATACAGTTTTACAATGCAGCCACATCAGCACGTTTGTCTCAAGCTCTGGATCTTCCTTCCTTTTCTCTTTGTTGTAAACACTTCTGGGAGAATTAATGTGGCACTTCTTAGTGAAAGTTCAGGCTATCCCCATTTTGTTGTTGTTTTTGAAATGCTGCTTCCGATTGAGTGGGCGTAGACGCTGGGAAAGGCTCTCATTTTCCTTAATGCATAGGTCCCTGACTCAGAGCTGCTTGAAGACCTTCTGCTCAACCTCCAAAAATGTTTGCATTTATTCCCCTTCACCTTGATTCCTGACTAGGTTAGACTCAGAGCACAGAGGCTGCCCTGTGTTATTATCTGAACCAGAGCTGAAGCTTTTGTGTGTCAGCTGCACTGATTTCGAAATACCCTATTATTTGTGCAATATACCTTGGAATTACGGTTCATAATTTCATGAAAGCCTAACATATCTGAATGTTTACAAGTTCTATCCCTTGGGGAAATATATAGTGTTCATTTCTTTTGTTTAGTCTATTTAAAGTAGGACTAGATACAAAGCGGGAGTGATTGACAAATTAATGCTCTCAGCTCCTACTCCAAAGTACTTGAATTATTAGTACAAAAAAGCATGTTACAAACTGTAATAATTTTAACTCCATTTCATTGCTAAAAGCTAATAATAATGAAAACAAATGAAAATAGTAATGCAATCTAACGCTAGCCAGAATGGAAGCAGTCGCAGAGTTGGGACTCTGCTATCAGGTAATTAGTTCCATTAAAACTCAGGAATGGGTGAGTCTGTTCATTTATTTTGGATTCAGTTCTGTGGGGGAAGAAAAAGAGGAAAAAAGAATGGCCTCTGTGCGACATAAATCAGATGTAACCTTCCTCCTCTCCGCCTCCTCCCCTCTATAGCCTGGGACCTCATTTCCAAGGTGACGGCTACCCTCCCATGGCGGAGGACAGGGAGCCGAGGAGCTAACCGTGGCACCAAGTGAGTGGAAAGTCACTGCTGATTGCAATTAGAACAAAGGAGTCTGGAAGCCTCCAGTCCCACCTGCAGACTGTCTCAGCCATCTTGGGGGAAGGGAGAGAAAGATGCCTGCTAAGGGGAGCCTAGGAGCGGGAACATCAGTTACCAGGAAACTAGGTGTACCAATCAGGGTTCTTCAGAGACACAGAACCAATGAGATACATATTATTTATATTACATGTATATATACTATTTATGTATCTATTACATAAATTACATAATTACAGAAATATTTATAATATATAATAAATACAATATTGTTTATTTATATCAAGAGATTTATGATTAGGAATTGACTCACATGAGTATGGAGTCTGAAAAGTCCCAGATCTGCAGTTGGCAAAGGAGACCCAGGACGGCTGGTGGTGTAAGTTCCAGCCCAAGTCCGAGGGACTAAGAACCAGGGAAGCCAAGGGTGTCAGTTCTAGTCTGAGGGCAGGAGAAAGCCAATGTCCCAACTCAACAGTCAGGCAAGCAGAAGTCCCTCTTACTCAGCTTTTCTGGTCTACTCAGGCCTTCATTTGATTGAATCAGGCCCACTCATGTTAGGGAGGGCCACCTGCTTTCCCCAGTCTGATTCGTATACTATCTCATCCAGAAACAACCTCAAAGACACACGAGAATCATGTTTGACGAAATGGCTGGGAAGCTGGTGGCCCACTCAAGGTGACACATGAAACTAACCGCCGCACTTGGGTTCCCCAGTCTGAGTTTGTCTTGGCCAGTGTATTTGTTATTATATTACCAGTGGATGCAGAACAAATCTTCAGTGTGGTCCATCTGCTCTGGGTTGCTAGGCTGATCCTGTCCAGCTCACTCTTGCGGCTGCGGTCAGCGGCGGCTGGTTTGCAGCTCAGTGACCCAGGGTGGCCTCACCCGTGTATCTGGGGGCGGCAGACTGTCAGTGGGGAGGGTGGGCTGTGGGCCTCATGTCATGCTGCGGGCATGCTAGGATATCCTTCCATGACGGCTGTCATAGGGCTCCAAGTTCAAGTGCTTTCAACTCTTCACTGGCATAATACTAGTTACTGCCCCTTTGGTCAATGCAAGTCACATGGGCAAGTCTTGAATCAGGGCAGGAGGGAACTACTCAAGGATGTGGATATGGGAAGGTATCGACAAGCAAATTGGAGGTGACTCTGTAACAGTGTGTCACAGTCACTTGCCAGGTCCCCAGATGCTCTCTCTGGCAAGGGTCGGTGTGGACAAACACGTGTGTTCTACTCAGTTTTCTTTCCTAGTCTCTTGTGGGTTCCTTTCTCAGCCTACCCTCTAAATGCTGGTATTTTCTAAAGCTCTGTCTTTGTCTCCCAGTAATGAAGATCATACTGGGACACTAACCTGTACACCAACCAGGAAACTCTGAAACCTCAGAACAGATTCTTGGGGTATAATATACATCCAAGTTTCAGTGTCGTTTGAGTAGAAATCCTGAAAATACAGTGTGGTCCAGTCCCTTGAGTAACATCTTCTAAATTTCTTTGCAGAATGAAAGAATCAGAGATGTCTTAGGAGTTGTAAAAGGAGCTGTATTTATCTGACAATTAAATTACTGTCAACAATTTAAAGATAAAATATTATCAAGTCAGGCCATACAAGCCCAGAAACTATCCCATTTCCCATCATAGGTGGATCTTGCCCTGGTTAAAATACTGCAGGAGGGGCAGTGACAGAAAGAGAAAGCTACTGTGGAGTTGGAGCCCTCTTAGGGGAAAGGGCGGGGTGGAAGGAGCTGGGATTTTGGTGTCCTAATTGATGCTTTTGAACTGTGGTGTTGGAGAAGACTCTTGAGAGTCCCTTGGACTGCAAGGAGATCCAACCAGTCCATTCTGAAGGAGATCAACCCTGGGATTTCTTTGGAAGGAATGACGCTAAAACTGAAGCTCCAGTACTTTGCCACCTCATGCGAAGAGTTGACTCATTGGAAAAGACCCTGATGCTGGGAGGGATTGGGGGCAGGAGGAGAAGGGGACAACCGAGGATGAGATGGCTGGATGGCATCACGGACTCGATGGACGTGAGTCTGAGTGAACTCCGGGAGTTGGTGATGGACAGGGAAGCCTGGAGTGCTGTGATTCATGGGGTCGCAAAGAGTCGGACACGACTGAGCGACTGAATGGAACGGAACGGCTAACTAAGCCAAGAGGTGACTTTGGGTCAAAATTTCTGATTATCACTCATGCTCAGGCATACAGCACCCATGGCCAAGGGAACTAGACTGGCTCTGTTTTGCGGAGCCACGGATTGCGTCTTCCCAGGATGTGGAACATTTGGGCTGGGATATTCCAGGACTCCTGACTTAGACTTGTGGCTCTAGAAGCACTGACCCAGCCTGGGGTAGGGAGGGTCAGGGTAGGGAGATCCCAATTCATATAGTTGCAGGGTTGGAATCCAGGCTCCACCAGCCGCAGCCAAGACGAGCTGCCCATGGTTCTTTCCTAGTATGTGGTGCTGCTTCTGCCTTCAGAATTAAAATATTGTGCAGCAATGCAGGTTTATGTTATCAATCCCATCTCTTGAAACTTGACAAATGCATTCTTATGCAGATAATTAAGAGATAATGTCAACCGAACAAAGCTTTGTCACTGAAATAATGGTTTCCTGCTGTGAAGTTTATGCCTCAGCAAAGTCAAGGTGTTTGTTCCCAAAGTATAACTCCCTATCCCTTTGACGACTGTCAGTGACATCCTCTTTCAGCCCCTTGCCCCTCCTTCCCAAGTCGTTGTGACAGTAGAGCCCAAGTCTGGGACATCTTGTGGGGGTGGGAACTGTCTTCACTCAAGAGGGTTGGGTTGGGGAGAACTCTGCACTTCCAACCCAGGTTTTTCTGCTTCTGCTCTGTGGGATGCAACTCAGGCAAAATATCTGCCTGTATCTCTCTCCCCTCTTCTAACATGAAAAGAATAATTCCTGACCCCGATTCCCAAATTGAATGGGAAGCACAGAATGCCACCTGGATAGTTTAGACTATTTTAGCAAGATCTACATATAATATAGTCATTGGGTCTCATTTCGGCACCAAGCATGTTGTATTTCCAAGAGCAAATGTACAAATGAGCTCATAGACTCAGTTAAAATGGATTTTGAGAGCATGAGAATTGGATGCCGATGAAAACAGCTCAGGAAGCTTGCGCCACGTGTGTCCTGTCGTGCTTTCTCTGTGTGGTCCAATCAGAGGTGAAGTAAGCAAGTTATCTCCAATGGAAGGGTTGGAGATTGCCCTGGTCTTACACGGGAGTTGATGTACTGAAGTTGGAGGGCTCCCTCTTCATTAAGCAAGTGTGACTATTTCACTAGAGAAGAGGAAACCATGCTCCCCTAGAACAGGCATCAACGAAGCGATGCAAGGAGCAGAGAGGACAGCTGCGCCTGCTGGAAGGATGCCACCAAGGAGCAGGAGGTCTTAGCATTGAAGTGCTCTGTGCACCAGCAGGTCATCTCCAGAGGGCAGAGGATGTGGCTCCTTGGACAGACGGAAAGGATGTCACCAAGATTCCAAGTCCATCTGTTCCAAATACGTCATAGACTTTTAACTCTAGGTATCCTTTTGTTATTCTGATTAGAATTTCATTATCATAGGCCATGAGGGAAGGTGGAAAACCCCAGTGTCTGCTCTGATGTCCTGGGATTATGTTCGCTTGTTTCTTTTTCTTTTTCTTTTTTAAATTAATTTCTACTGAAGTATGGTTGCTTTGGGGTTACCTCATGGCTCAGCAGTAAAGAATCACCTGCAATGCAGGAGACGCAGGAGACTCAGGTTCAATCCCTGGGTCAGGAAAATTCCCCTAGAGGAGGGAATGGCAACCGACTCCAGTATTCTTGCCTGGAGAAGCCCACGGACAGAGGAGCCTGGCGTGTTACAGACCATGGGGTTGCAAAGAGTCGAACACGACTGAAGCGACTGAGCTCACACATGTAGCTGCTTTACAGTGTTGTAAGTTTCTGTGGTACAGCAAAGTGAATCAGCTGTGTTTACAAATACCTCCCGTTTTTGGATTTCTTTCCCATTTAGGTCACCACAGAGCAGTGAGTAGAGTTCCCTGTGCTATCCAGTAGATTCTCATTAGCTATCTATTTTATACATAGTACCATAGTGTATATATATGTCAATCTCAATTCCCAAATTCATCCCACCTACCCAACTTTCCCCCTTGGTATCCGTATATTTGTTCTCTACATCTGTGTCTCTACTTCTGCTTTGCAAATAAGATCATCTGTACTTTTTCTAGATTCCACATACATGCATTAATATACGATATTTGTTTTTCTCTTTCTGACTTACTTCTCTCTGTATGACAGTCTCCAGGTCCATCCATTTTTTTGTTTTGTTTTAGTAGAACCTGACAACAGGCATAAAAGGGACCTGTGCTAGTCCCTGCCTTGCCCCTCACTCCCTGGGTGACCTTGGGAGAGGCTTTGAACAAAGTCTCAACAAGGAGGGGGCACCTGATGGTGTCTAAAGTATCCTCTATTTCCACATTTTATTATCCTGATACTCAGGATCAGAGATGATCTAGAACAACTGTGTTATTGATCAAATGCTTGAAATATGTTTTTAGAATTGTATCAAAATGTACTTGTCCCTAAATTTACATTTCTCCCCACACTTGTCATGTGCATATGATTAATCATTGGAAAAGAAGCCACAATTCCTGAAAACTGATTACTAGAAAGGATCGCTTCTTTAAAGAGAAAGTCATTAGCGATGTCTTTTAATTTCTTAGCTTTCCCTCATTTTTCTCTTAATTTGAAGGGGAGAGGAGGGATGGAAATCAATGATTCTGGTTGAGACTAACATATGCCTATGCAAAGCTTAATGTGGCAACATTAATTTTGGAGGGCAGGGGTCGTAGTGTGTTTTTGAACACAGAGCTTAGCTGGGGTTAGTACTTAGAATAGTTATATTTAGAGAAAGACATTTTGGGGAATGTCGTATGTCGGCATAATTGAAGTTTTTTTTTTTAGGTTTTTAGTTTGTGGCAGGGAGGATGGAGGTAATGAGGTTTGGGGTTTTTAGGACTTAGAAAATCTATTTATGTATTTAAGTTAGCTTCTATATTATAGAAAGGGGTACATCTTTAGGTAGATGAAATATGCGAAGAAACGGTTTAACTGAAATCAAGGGGTAGAAGTTGAAAACAACCCTGATGTTCTACTTGTTAAATGGGAAAAAGAGAGTCGAGGATGCTCCTGAGTGATAAAGCACAGAGGAGAGAGGGGAAAGGGCAGAAGAAGGAGTCGGAGGGGAAGGGGGGAAAGGAACTAAATGCAGCCTATTAAGAAAAAGATTTCTGATAACGAATTATCATTTGTCGGCTTTGCTGGAAAATAAACCCATTTCCATTCCCTCCAAACCTTTAATAATGTCTGCAGCACTCATGCAGGTCTTTAGTAAGTGTGTGGCGTGGGGAAGGGGGGAGGGCTGTTTGTTTTTGTTTGCTGCTGTTACTATTTGTTGGGGGAACTTCTTTTCCCCATCTCAGTCTCCTTGGAGAAGGACAGCAAGTTGTACCTTTGCCCTTTATAGATGGTACTCACTTTGCCCCTAGGGCAGAGGCGGATGACTTGATCAGTGAGTTTGGATAGGAACCTGGCTTGGAGCTCCTCGCCCACTTCATTCTGGATTCTGTCTCAGCAGAGGACCTGCATAGCCCTGGCAGTAAAGGCGAGGGTGATGGTTTGCTACCCCTCCTTGTGACCAAGTGGGCTGTCTGCCTAATCCTGGGATTCAGCATTAGGAAGTCTATCATCAACCCCTGACCAAGCCTCATCCTCCAGAACCAGTCTTACCAGTAATCAAGACAACTTTTCAGGTCCCACCAGCCGGACTCCACGCCTCTTTGAAATGGTCTAGAACTCAAGTAGGAAGGAGAGAGGGAGGTTGGTTGGTTCCTTGACCCCTAGCAAAGCAGCCTGCACAGTAGACAATAGTAAGTGCCGTGGAAAGAAAGGCTGAACCAGTGAATCACCGAATCTTGGAAATCAGTCCTTGATAAAGTGGCGCAGACAGACGAATTCACGTGAAGAGGTTGATATTAGGTTGAATCACAAGTTGCTGGTTTTGCAGGTCAAAACCAATTGAATATTGGCAATTTCACAGGTTAAGTCGAATAATCTTCCAGTCCCAGGAAACAGTGAAGATCTTCGCTGAACTCCCAGTGACCTCAAAACCAAATTCCAGCTGTTTACTGACGGGAGAGGCGCAGCCCCCTGCCTGAACTTCTATTCAAGTTCTAGATTCATGGGGAGCATCACCTTACTTCTTACCATCTGGAACTAATTGTATCGTATCCCACCACCCTGCTGCTCCACCCAGAACCAAAAGAGGCTCTCCCCTCACCCCATCCTCTCCCTGCGAGAAGAGCCACAGTGATGGACACCCATGAAGCCCATGGGCTATGCTAGTATTCCCAGATCATCCACCCACTTGGTACATAGTATTACTATCGTACATGATTTTACAAAGGCTACAAAGCACATCTTCATCAATGGTCATACAAGTCCCACGAGAGAGGTGTTATTATCCCCATTTTACAAAAAGATGCTGAGACCCTAGTAGCTGATGGCCCCGCAGCACTAGTTGAAAGGCGCTGTGTTATGTGCCTTAAATAGAACATTTCAACTCTCATCACCCTCAAGACAGAGCACTACTATTATCCCCATTCTACAAATGATGAAGCTGAGGTTAATTATGGGCAAGGATCATGTATGAACAAGGTCACGCAGCTAGTGAGTGGTAAAACAGCACCCACTAGGCTGTTGGGTGAAGAGAATGACTTAAGGTCACTTGAATCGAATAGCAGAACTGAAATCTGACACCAAAAGATGACATCATCATTTGTTCCCTGCAGGCATTTTATCAATCAACGTGCGTGCACACTCAGTTGCTTCAGCCCTGCCCAACTCTTTGCAACCCTATGGACTATAGCCCCCTGGACTCCTCTGTCCATGGGATTCTCCAGGTGAGAATACTGGAGTGGGCTACCGTGCCCTCCTCCAGGGCATCTTCCTAACCCAGGGATCAAACCCGGGTCTCCGGCATCTCCTGCATTGCAGGCGGATTCTTTACCCACTGAGCCACCCGGGAAGTCCATCAATCAGCATTGTCTTTCAATAAAAATGTATTCCCAATGAACTGTTCCTTAATCCTTAGGGTTGGAAAAACTTAGGATTTACAAAGAACACATAACCTAGGCTTAGCATTAATTCAAGAAGAAGAATAACATGCTGTATATGGACTTCTATGTGTAACTTGACATGCTGCAAAGTTACTAATATATGTAGGGATGGGTTGGGATGATGATTATTATAATGGCAACTCAAGGGAAAACCCCAACCTCAGAACCAGGTTTCTTTTCCCTTTAAAAACTGGTTTATTAAATGAAAATGTTTCCTACAATCAGACTTACATCCACAATATACTTGGCAAATAGTTCGCAGTGTGTGTAAGAAGGGGCACTTAATTCAGTCTTTTCCTAGGTAGGAAGATCCCCTGGAGAAAGGAATGGCAATCCACTCCAGTATTCTTGCCTGGAGAATCCCATGGACAGATGAGCTTGGCAGGCTACAGTCCACAGGATCGCAAAAACTGGGACATGACTGAAGCGACCTAGCACAGCACGGCCCAGCCAGAGAACTGCCAGCCTAGAACCAGGGTTTAATCTCAGCTTTGCCACTATGACACGCAGTGGTAAAGAATCCACCTTCCGATGCAGGAGGAGATGCGGGATCGATCCCTGGGTGGGGATTTCCTGGAGTAGCATATGGCAACCCAGTCAGTATTCTTGCCTAAGAAAACAGTCCCATGGACAGAGGAGCCTGGCGCGCTACCGTCCACTGGGACGCAGAGTTGGGCACAGCTGAGCATGTAGTTGAAGCAGGTTGCCACTATGACAAAGACTCTCTTTGAGTAAACTTCACGCAGGCTCCTCTGAGCTCTCTTTTTGATTAGGTCTTGACCTTGGCTGTCTGTCCCTACACACTAAATTTTAGTGAGAATCCTGGTAAATCAGTTTAGAGAGAATGCTCCACCCTAGATACCTGATCAAGTGCCTTATCCCCCGTCTTTGATTAGCAAGAATCCCCCTACCCTTGTATACCTTCTTGATGATTTCTCATCCACTGACCACTTCACTCTGTTCCTTGGTCAGCTGTCTTTGCTGTGTTTGTAGCTGAGCTCAATCTCTCTCTCCCCCAGTAAAATACAGTCTTTTTATTATATACAGAATAAAGTCTTTTTTAATATACTGTTTTTTACAGTTATATATGGAATAATTTTTTAAAGGTCAACACCACCACGTTGACCTTTACCTCTTATGACCATCTGACCTGGCCTCACTCATTCTTCTTGGTGTCCATCTCCCCAGCTCATCTCCTGGGATGGGACTTCCTTAAAAGATTCCAAATAAGTACCTCTTTTGATGAAGGAAACTCTTTATATTTAGCCAATCATTTGACATCTTTGCCCTTCCTTTTCCTTTCCTGTAAAACAAGGTCAATAATTCTGCTGGGATCCCTCCCAGTGCCTCTGGGAGAAGCAAATGGGCTAAGAATTATAAGTAATGTGTGCAAACTGTCAAAAATTGAACAAACCTATGTACTATCTTTGAGAAAACTAACAAGAACCACAGACTTATGTTATGCTCTGTTGAGGGCCTTCCCCAGGCTGTGCGGGGGCTTCCAGGAAGGATCTGGCAAAATAGGAACTAGGTGATCTGTGCCAGAACACCAAACTCCACACGGCATGCTTGGAAACCTCCTGTACCCTCTTAACGTGCAAACTGTTGCAGTTCCCAAACCAAGAAAGATTTCGCTGCCTCGGAAAGCGAGGTGTGATGGCACATTTCCCACACGGCTTCTGACTGCAGGCACCACGCAGGCTGCAGAGAGAGTGGGCGTGCGTGTGTGTCTGTGTGTATGTGAGTGTGTGTTTGTACTTGGAGAGGGTGTCTGTGAAATCTAAAGGGCCATATCACACTCGCTGTGGCACTGAAAACCAGCAGCAAGTCTGGGGAGCCCCATCCTGGATCGATGCACTGGAAGTGGTAACAAATAGCATTCTGGAATTAATGTGTCAATTTCTTGGGAGTGGGTTTGTGGGGAGGCTTGCTGACTTTCCAAGCTTTCAGGAACAGTAGCCAAGCATAAGCTTGTGGGCAGGAATCACCATTCACTTTAGCTCGGCCAGAACACAATCATCTAGCCAGGGAGTGTTTAATATTTAAGGCCATTATTGTTATAATTATTGTGGTAGTAGTAGTAGTAGTGGATTTTGGCAACTGATTTATCTTCCTCTGTAAAGTTTTTACAGCTAAGACTGATTAAAAAACCCAAGATAAAAGAAAAAAGAGCCCAAGATAAAGAGACACGGTGATTTGTCCCTCCTTTCTTTCCCTTCCATCTATCCACCTGTTTGTTTGTTTTTTTTTTTTCTCCTGAAAAATTGCTTAATTTCAGATTCTTTCTTCAGGTTAAAGGCCCAAACTATATCTGAGTTCCAAACTGGGGCAAGGCTGTGGAATATCACTAATTCAACTATTTTTTTCCTGTGATAGTTGCTCAGTCATATCCGACTCTTTGTGATCCCATGGACTGTAGCTGGCTAGGCTCCTCTGTCCATGGGATTCTACAGGCAAGAATACTGAAGTGGGTAGCCACTCCCTTCTCCAGGGGATCTTCTGACCCAGGGATTGAACCCAGGTACCCTGCATTGCAGGCAGATTCTTTACCATTTGAGTCACCAGGGAAGCCCTATTCCTAAGTATGTTCAAAAACTAGAAGAGTGGTCCATAAAGAGTCTGTGAGTCAAGACTTGGATGGGAAGAGAAAGTGGCATACTGGTGCTGGGCCACAAGCCTGCAAATGCTGGGAACAGGGCCCACAATTAGCCTCACAGGCGTCGGGGGGTGTGGCAAACAGTCCCCCCAGTTTTGTAACTGCTTTTGTGATCTTTTTGTATCCAAGCTGAGCACCCTGGGAAACACTAGTTACACATCTCCAGGCAGAGGCTGCTGAGGTGGCTTTAGAGATGCTAATTGTGTAATGGATTGACAGGCCACAGGACAATAAAGCTCAGAACTGTGAATGAACCAGACTGAGGCTGGAGGGCCTGGGGGATGGAGTTGTAGGTTTCTATCCCTTTACATTCCTGGCTACAATTCAGATAGCTGCAGCAAGAACTCAGCAAATAAGAACCAAATAATTTAGATTTCTAAAAACTAGGGGGTCTATCAACAAGCTTTTAGAGGTGCCTAAAATGAAATCAACCCTTCATTTTGGTGGATTTTTCTGGAGAGGGAATATAAACTTTCCATAGGTAACTCAGCTGGTTAAGAATCCACCTGTAACGCAGGAGCCCCTGGTTCAATTCCTGAGTCCTAAAGATCCTCTGGAGAAGGGATAGGCTACCCACTTCAGTATTCTTGGGCTTCCCCGATGGCTCAGATGGTAAAGAATCCTCCTGCAATGCAGGAGACCTGGGTTGGATCCCTGGGTTGGGAAGGAGGACATGGCAATCCACTCCAATATTCTTGCCTGGAGAATCCCCAGGACAGAGGAGCCAGTCGGGCTACAGTCCATGGGGTCACAAAGAGTCTGAGATGACTGAGATTATCAAAATCACTTGCAACTCCAACATGTTTTCAAGACATGGGGCTTGGGAGTTTCCTGGTAGTCCGTGGTTAAGAATCTGCTTGCCAATGTAGGAGACATGGGTTCCATCCTTGATCCAGGAAGATTCCACATGCCTCAGGGCAACTAAGCCCATACACCAACAACAGTTCAGTTCAGTTCAGTTCAGTTCAGTTGCTCAGTCGTGTCCGACTCTTTGCGACCCCATGAATCACAGCACGCCAGGCCTCCCTGTCCATCACCAACTCCCGGAGTTCACTCAGACTCACGTCCATTGAGTCCGTGATGCCATCCAGCCATCTCATCCTCGGTCGTCCCCTTCTCCTCCTGCCCCCAATCCCTCCCAGCATCAGGGTCTTTTCCAATGAGTCAACTCTTCGCATGAGGTGGCAAAGTACTGGAGCTTCAGTTTTAGCATCATTCCTTCCAAAGAAATCCCAGGGTTGATCTCCTTCAGAATGGACTGGTTGGATCTCCTTGCAGTCCAAGGGACTCTCAAGAGTCTTCTCCAACACCACAGTTCAAAAGCATCAATTCTTTGGCGCTCAGCCTTCTTCACAGTCCAACTCTCACATCCATACGTGACCACAGGAAAAACCATAGCCTTGACTGGACAGACCTTAGTCGGCAAAGTACTGTCTCTGCTTTTGAATATGCTATCTAGGATGCTCATAACTTTTCACCACAACCACCACAATACATGCCTAGAGCCCGTGCTCGGCAGCAAGAGAAGCCCATGCACCGAGACTGTTAACAGAGAGCAGCCTCCCGTGGACGGAGGAGCCTGGTGGGCTGCAGTCCATGGGATCGTTAGGAGTCGGACACGACGGAGCGACTTCACTTTCATGCATTGGAGAAGGAAATGGCAACCCTCTGCAGTGTTCTTGCCTGGAGAATCCCAGGGATGGGCTGCTGTCTCTGGGGTCTCACAGAGTCGGACCGACTGAAGCGACTTAGCAGCAGCCTCCATTTGCCACAACTAGAGAAAACCCCCCTCACAGCAATGAAGACCCAGCACAACCAAGAATAGACAAAAACCACACAGGGCTCTGAGTCTCCAGGAAGTAAGGTATCTCAAGGAGCAACAGATCTGAGTTGCCAAATCCAGGGGGTGTGAAAACCCCCCAACACGCCGTTCAGTCTGCTCTCCTCACTCTGTACCCTCATGTCTCCTAACTGCCGGATTCACCATTACCTTTTTAGTGCTTATGGCATTTGACACCCTTGACTCCTCTCTGGAAACCCTCTCTCCCCTATTTCAGTGACACTAAGCTTCTAGGTTTCTCTTCGCTTCTCTGATTTTCTCAGTTCACCCTTCAAAGGCCGGCCTTCTTCATAGCTCCGTCCTCTGTTCTCTTCTCTTCTGTTTGTCCTATTCACATGCTCTGAGTGGCCTTGTCCCTAGTCTCATCCCCTTGAAATTCCGGATCATGGCATCCACCAGCTTCCCCCGCCATTTGCTTATCTGTCCTATCCAATCCAGCCATGTTTTAGTGTGAATACAATTAAAACTTCAGTGCCTTAGTCACACTACATTTCAAGTGCTCCTTAGTCACATGTGGCCAGTGGTTACCATATTGGTAGAATATAGAACATTGCCTTTATTGCAGAAAATTTTATAGATCTTGCTAACTCTTATGTGATCTCTGAAACTCAGCCCTTGCCATCTCTTCCAGGGGATGGTTTCCAGCCTAGTTTAGACCTCTCCTCATTGCATTCTTTGTCTGCCTCCACTATCCTATATGATGCACCTCACTGAATTCTTTGGGTTTTTTAATTGTTGTTGTCTTTATTTCAGTTCAGTTCAGTTCTGTCGCTCAGTCGTGTCCGACTCTTTGCGACCCCATGAATCGCAGCACGCCAGGCCTCCCTGTCCATCACCAACTCCTGGAGTTTACTCAGACTTGCATCCATCGAGTCCGTGATGCCATCCAGCCATCTCATCCTTGGTCGTCCCCTTCTCTCCTGCCCCCAATCCCTCCCAGCATCAGGGTCTTTTCCAATGAATCAACTTTTCGCATGAGGTGGCCAAAGTACTGGAGCTTCAGCTTTAGCATCATTCCTTCCAAAGAAATCCCAGGGTTGATCTGTGAAAATTTGTATTTCATTAATTGTTAAAATTTCTAATTTAATTTTTATTTTATATTGAAGTGTAGTTGATTTACAATGTTGTGTTAGTTTCAGGTGTACAGTAAAGTGATTCGACTAAACCTATACATATCAATATATCCATTCTTTTTCACATTCGTTTCCTGTATAGGATATTAGAGAACATTGAGCAGAGTTTCCTGTGCGATACTGTACATTGATTTTCCATTTTATACATAGTAGTGTGTGTATGTTATTTCCCACTCACTGCCCTCTGTGAATGCTCAGCCATACTGTGGGTTCCCTGAAGACAGGGACCATCCTTACTTACTTGACTCAGTATCACAAGCACTCAGCACAGCGCCCAGCTGAAAGTAGGGGCTCAGTAAACATTTGCTGAATGAATGAAGCTGTGACAAGCTGAGCTGAGCAGCATAACCCTGGCTGTCTGTGATCTCCCCATCTGTACCAAGTTCACTGGTGGAATATTGTTTACAGTTGACTCCTTGTGGCAAAGAGATGTGATCTCAAAATTGGAGGGGGAAGAAAAGAGAGCCAGCTCCATGTGCCCCTGGCTGGTGTATTGGAGGTGGCCGAAGGTAATTGTTGAGTGCTTTGTTTTTCTGTGCATAAGGTCTTGATCTGAGATACAGGCCTCAAGTCTTCCTTTGCTCCTCCTAGGCAATTCATACACTTACAGAGTCATGGAAACTTAGAGTTGAAGAGACCTTAAAAGTAATGTAACTCAGATCTTTACCCAGTGAATTAATTTCCTCTGCAGCAGAGGCTTCCACTTACTCACATGCAGTGACAGAGAAGCCCCTTCCTCCTGAGTCAGGCTATTTCATTTTCAGGCAGCTGTTTGGATGCAGAGTGTTTGTTTTTTTTAATGTTGATTGCAGTCAGCCTTCTTATATTTGCAGCCCTGGCCCTGGCACAGCTTCTTGCACAAAAAAAAAAAAAAAAAATTTGCCTCTCTCTTACAGTTAAAAGCAACCTGTGGGTGCAGACATTTGTCCCTCCTCCAGGGACCACTGGAATTTCCAGGTTGAATACCTCATGGATGGTTAATTTCACAGCTTCCTACATCCTTCCTGATTCACAGAGAGATGTAAGTTAGCAAACTTTTCTTGTCACAGAAAGGCACTGTTCTATTTTCCCGTTAAATACTTCTTATGTATAAGAACTGAACCCAGGTTTTTCCTGAGACGCATGTTGGGGGAAGGAGCTGAAATGACCAATGAGTCATTCACTCTTGACAGGGATCCTGGGATGGAGAGCAGAGGTGTAATGGATAATCGACATTGCCAAGTGGAGGCAAGTGTGTCAACACCTCATGGTTGATATTTCATTATTTATAGAATATAATAGTGATCCATGACACTCACAACAACAACAACAACAATAATAACTGATGTCTCCTAAAAGCCTTCCATGAACCAGGCAGGATTCTGAGCACTTCATATGCCAATATATTTTATGACAATCCTATCCAAAGGCCCTATTCTTATCTCCACTTTACAGATGAGAAAATTGAGGCACAGTGTTCTTTTTCTTGATGGGTTGGTTTCCTTCTTCTCTCATCACTCATGCAATTTCCTAGGCTTGTTGGCCACACACATATCACACTCTAACAGGCCACCCTGACCCACAGCTGACAATGCTGAAGTCATCTCCCTGAAATTTCCATCTCTGAAATCCTCACAGCATCTCTGAGGCTGGGTTTATTAGTTCCATCTAATGGTTGAGAATATTTAGGCTCAGAGGAGCCTTGTTCATCCAGAGCCCCTAAATAATGAGAACTGAAATTCCAACAAGAATCTCCAGACTCCCAATCTAGTGCTTTCCCCCTACACCACAACACCTCTGCAAAGGCAGGCAGGATCGCATGTGTGGGTGTGGCCATTCCCAAAGTCCTTGCTTCTGTATTTCCTCCCCTTTCTGAGGTTGTAGGACAGGTGTCTTTGTCCTATTGTCATAAGTGTTAGGAGTTGGTGAGGCTGGGCCTGGGACATAGGCGCTCTAGCTTTGTGCCCAGGAATTTCTGAAGACTCTTTGACCTCTGCCAGTAGCAGAAAGGTAGAACTCGGCCCCAGGTATATCTGGAGCAGTCTCCGGCAGGGGCTTTGCTGGGATGGAAGGCGCACTCAGGGCCAGTGCTAAGAGATGCTGAGCTCCTCTCTTTGAATGTTTCATCATCCCAGTTCTCCAGACCTGCTCCCCCTAAAGGCACACTAGGCCGGCCTGAGTTTTCATAAACCCTCTAAGAAGTCTCCACACAGAGGATTTCACATGGGCAAAGGGAGGGTACTGGAGTTGTAAAGAGGGCCTTGAGACCAGCCCACACACACAAGTTCCTTTTTCACCCCTGACTATCTATGAATACAGACAAGGAATTTATTGCCCTGTGTTTAAATTTCTCAGAGCTGAGACAAAGCTCATAGCCTGCCTTTCTCATAAGGCTGTCAGGAGGTTCAAATGGGATAGAATATTCATTTATTTATCATCTGCTCATTCATTCATTCAACAGATATGTATAGTCAGTGAAGTGCCATGGACTCTCAGATGCTGAGGATACAAAGTTTGGTCTAAAGGCCACAAAGTCCAATCTTTATGACGCCTCTATCCCAGCTTCCCTTCTTCAGGGGGCTATAGATGAAAGGCATATGAAAATGGAAAATAGAGCAGGATATGGGGGTACAATGTGACAGGGATTTTAATTTATAAAAAGTGGTCCAAGGAGACTTCTGTGAGGCTATATCTGAGGAAAGAACTAAGTGAAGTGAGTGAGCCAGCCATGTGACTAAGGCAAGAACCATTCCAGCCAGAGAAAAAAGCTTGCAAAAGCTCTGAAGTAGGACCATGCTCGGATTGCAGGACCCCCAGGGCCAGTGTGGCCTGAGTGGAATGAAGGAAGGTGGAAATGGTGGCGGATGAGGTAGAGAGAAAAACTGAGCCTGTTCCCATAGACTCATGTAGCTCAGGAGATTATCTTAATGTAGGAATGCTCTGAAGCCCAGGCCACCCTTTGAACACTGGGTACCAACCACTCAGCCCAGCCCAGTCTAGAGCTCAGAAGACTATGGCCAAAGATAGATGAGGCCCTTGGGGCAATTTGAAATGTATATTGGATCCTGGATGCAGTCACAACTATTCATACAGAGAACAAGGATATCAACTTGGAGATTCAGGGGCATGGCCCAGGAATCTGGTGGGCATGGGTGATGCATGGCCTGGAACCAGTCTGAAACCAGGTCCAGCTCCTGCGGCCCCAAGCTAGTCACTGCAGTAGGCCTGCTCTGGGAAACGCAGAACCCATCTCTAGCAGGGCTGTGCTTGGGGTATAAGGATTCTGCCCACTTTGGTTGCTATTGCAGAACCACAGAATAAGCAGAAGTTTCTCTCCTTGGAATTTCAAGGCACAGTCTAACCCAATCTGATGAAAGAAATCCGTGGAGTGTATATGTGGTCCCTGCTCAGGGTTACCCTGCTGCTGGGATTTTGGCCACAGTCCTCTGATTCTGACTCAGCGCCATTGGCCTCCCCGTGTGTGCTGGCTTTCCAGGCAGATTATTTGTACACGTTCCCGATGCTCCCTTCCTAGAAGGCTTAGCACACCTAAGAACCATGTGCTGTATCCTCTTCCGGAAGACCAAGGCCACACAGAAGCCCCAGTTAGGCTCCTGAGGCCCAGGGCTGGCTACAGTGTCAACTCATTCTGGTGAACCACTGGTGTGAAGGCTGAGGTGGGCCTCAGGAAATAAGCTGATGAGCATTTTGGATTCCATGCAATACTTCCTGCTCCTGCTACAGACTTTTTGGGGATCTGCCAAACTCTTTTCCATAATGGCAGCATCATTTTACACTTCCACCACAATCTGCGAGAGTTCCAATTTCTCTATATCCTTGTGTGGTGCTTTACAGTTTCTAGAAGTTCTCAAATGCATTAAAAAAAAAAACAAAATAACTGAAGTATAATTCACATATCATAAAATTCATCCTCTTAAAGTGGTTTTAGTATAGTCCCAAGGGTGTGCAACCATCATTTCTATCTAATACTAGAATATTCTCACCCCCAAAAGAGACCCTGTACTCTTTAGCAGTCACCCCTCATTCCCCCTTTCCCTCAGCCCCTGGCATCCACTAATCTACTCTATGTCTCTATGGCTTTACCTATTCTGGGCATTTCATATTAATAGAAGCAGACAATATGTAGGCTTGTGTGTCTTGCTCACAGCATATAACAGTACTTCCTTCTTATGACTAAATGATGTTCCATTGTACGGACATACTGTGGTTTGTTTACCCCCTCTTCAATGATGAACATTTGGATTATTTCTGCTTTTGGGCTATTATGAATAATGCTGCTATGAATGGTTATATCCAAGTTTTTGTGTGGACTTATGTTTCCAATTAGGCTTCCCTGGTAGCTCAGCTGGTAAAGAACCTGCCTGCAATGCAGACGACCACAGCTCAATTCCTGGGTCAGGAAGATCCTCTGGAGAAGGGATAAGCTACCCACTCCAGTATTCTTGGGCTTCCTTGGTAGCTCAGATGGTAAAGAATCCACCTGCAATGTGGGAGACCTGGGTTCAATCCCTGGGTTGAGAAGATCCCCTGGAGGAGGGCATGGCAACCCACTCCAGTATTCTTGCCTGGAGAATCCTCATGGACAGAGGAGCCTGGAGGCTACAATCTTTGGGGCCACAAAGTCAGACATGACTGAGCGACTAAGCACAGCACAGCGTGTTTCCAATTTTCTTGGGTGCACTTGCAGTGTCATATGGTAACTCTATGTTTAACTTGGGGGTCTGCCAAACTCTTTTCCATAAGGGCCGCATCATTTTTACACTTCCACCACAATCTTTGAGAGCTCCAATATATGTATATCTTTGCCAATACTTTTCATTGTCTATCTTTTTGATTTTAAGGTGGTATCTCACTGCGGTTTTGACTTGAATTTCATTAATGACTAATGACGTCGGCATCTTTATATCGGCTTGTTGGTCGTTTGTATATATTCTTTGGAAAAACACGTCTGTTAAAATTCTTTGCTATTTTTAAATTAGATTTTTTGTCTTTTTATTGTTGGATTTTTATATATGCTGGATATTAAGGAATCTGCCTACCAAGCAGGAGCTGTGGGTTTTATCCCTGGGTTGAGAGGATTCCCTGGAGAAGGAAATGGCAGCCCATTCCAGTATTCTTGCCTAGGAAATCCCATAGAGAGGGGAGCCTGGTGGGCTACAGTCCATGGGGTCACGAGCTGGACATGACCTAGCGACTAAACAGTAGCAACAACCCTTATTCGGTGCATGATTCATAAATATTTTCACTCATTCTGTGAGTTGCCTTTTTACTTTCTTGATAACATCCTTAGAAAAAAAGTTTCTAATTTTTATCAACTTCAGTTAATCTATTTTTTCCCCCCTTTTATTACTTGTGCTTTTTGGTGTATTATCTAAGAAACCATTACCTAATCCAAGGTCATAAAGATTTACACCTATGCTTTCTTCCAGAAGTCTCACAGTGTTAGCTCTTATATTTATGTATGGTCTATTTTGAAGCAGTTTTGTACATGGTGTGAAGTAGGGGTCCAAATTCATCCTTTTCCATATGGATATCCATTTGTTCCAGCATCAGTTGTTGAAAAGACTATTCTTTGCCCGTTATGTGTATGTGCTAAGTCATTTCAGTCCTGTTCGATGATTTGCGACCCTTATGGACTGAAGCCCACCAGGCTCCTCTATCCATGGGATTCTCCAGGCAAGAATACTGAAATGAGTTGCTATTTCCTTCTCCAGGGGATCTTCCCCACCCAGGAATCGAACCTGAATCTCTTATGTCTCCTGTACTGGCAGGTGGGTTCTTTACCAAGAGCGCCACCTGGAAATGCATTGTCCTAATACCCTTGTTAAAACCTACTTGCTGCTGCTAAGTCGCTTCAGTCGTGTCCGACTCTGTATGACCCTAGACAGCAGCCCACCAGGCTCTGCCATCCCTGGGTTCTCCAGGCAAGAACACTGGAGTGGGTTGCCATTTCCTTCTCCAATGCATGCAAGTGAAAAGTGAAAATGAAGTCACTGAGTCATGTCCAACTCTCAGTGACCCCATGGACTGCAGCCCACCAGGCTCCTCCATCCATGGGATCTTCCAGGCAAGAGCACTGAAGTGGGGTGCCTACTTGACTCATGTGCATTTTTGAAGATGACGGTTTCTCACTTAATTGTGAATTAAGTTTTGGGATCAAAATTATCCTATGACTTTGTAGGTCCAGTGAATAGCACAGACCTTGGCACAATGTAGATGCCGAATGATGCTGACCAGTCAAATGGAGTAAACCTACTAGATAGGCACATTCCAACACTGAGCCCTTCTGTATCCAAGGAGCTCAGAGATAGAGGTAACTTTCCTCTCTCGTTCCTGCTAACTGGCCCTGTTGAGCATCAGCATTTTCCCAACCACCTCTAACTTATCTTGTAGTTGTGATTCTGTGTCTGACTCCTGGGGACTCAGCAAGCAGGCCAGCCTGAGCTCCTTCTGCAGACCTGAGGAATGTGCTCAGAAGCTCTGATCCACATTCTTGGTAAGGATGCACAGTGCTGCAGGCTGATATGTACATCTCTCTGCAGGTTACTGGGGTAGCCTTTTATGTTTAACTGTGTATGTACACGGGTGCTTTCTAGCACTCCCAGACCCTGCCTGGATGACACAATGCGATGACATTAAAGATAGGCTTGCAAACGGAAGCCTGCTGGCACTCCCACTCCCCAGAGCCAGTGCTTTCGTTCTGCTATGACCCTTTCCACTTGCCACCTGCAGATACGTTGTTGTTGTTGTTTTTTGGTCTTTGCAGGTAGAGTGCAAATATGATTCTGTGGCCTGAGTTTTTTACTTTGTTTTCATAATATCTCCCATGTCTCCACTTAGCCCTCACATCACACATTTGTAAGGCTTTATTGTGTTGATATGCCAATCCTCTTTGTTGAACATTTTGTCTTTTCCTACTGACTCTTAAGAAACAGATTTAAAATACAAAAATAAGTCACACCCCACCCCACATCAAAGTTTCTATTGAGATAAACCCTTCAAGGCTTGACAGTCAGAGGCTGAATGGACCCCAATGACTGGAGACTACATTGACTCAAAGAAGGCCATGTATTGGGTGGAGTTAGAGATTATCATACTAAGTGAAGTCAGAGAAAGACAAATGCTGCCTGATAGTACTTATGCGTGGAATCTAAAACATGATACAAATGAACTTATTTATAAAACAGGCTCACAGACATAGGGAATCAGCCTGTGGGTACCAAAGGTGAAAGGGTGGGGGAGGGATAAGTTAGTAGGAGTTTGTGATTAGCAGATACAAACTACTATGTATAAAATGGATAAATAACACTGTACTGCTGCAGAGCACACAAAATTATATTCAAGATCTTGTAATAACCTATAATGGAAAAGAATCTGTAAAAGAATATATCTATGTGTATGTATGCAAATGATCACTTTGCTGTACACCAGAAATTAGCACACCAGGCACCTGAAACTTTGGTGTTTCTATGAAATTTGAAATGAAGCAGTTTGCTCATGCCACCTAAATTCCCAGCTCCTAGTAATGTGATCATGGAAATACCAAGGTTTCAGATGACTTTTCATATATGACTTTCCTTTTATAACTTTTTTATTCTTGAAGGATTGTTAATTTACAATGTTATATTGGTTTCCGGTGTGCAGCAAAGTAGTTCAGTTTAATTGTGAGAATCTGGGCTGTTTGGAAAAAGAGGAAAACAGGAAACTAGAGGACAAGAAAGAAAGTAAAAGTTGCTCAGTTTTTCTTACTCTTTGCGACCCCATGGACTATCCAGTCCACAGAATTCTCCAGGCCAGAATACTGGAAAGCTGTTCCCTTCTCCAGGGGATCTTCTCAACCCAGGGATCAAACCCAGGTCTCCCACATTGCAGGAGGATTCTTTACCAGCTGAGCCATCAGGGAAGCCTAAGAATACTGGAATGCGTAGCCTATCCCTTCTCCAGGGGATTTTCCCGACCCGGAATGGAACCAGGGTCTCCTGCATTGCAGGTGGATTCTTTACCAGCTGAGCTACCAGGGAAGCCCTATAGGAGGAAGACTAGACAGGCAAGCAAGGAGCCATTCCCATGGTGAAGGGAACATTGCCAGCAACTCTGCTTGGTATCACTGGATGATTATTTGATGCTTTGATGGAAATGAACCTGGGAATATCTTATCTCCAGACTCATCAACTGACCCCGTGTGCAGAGCACTGGACCGGGTCTTGGAGAAATCCTCCCAGAAGAAAGAACCTCCTGTTGCCAAGAGATTCTTCTGGAAGCTGAGGGAGTGAGAACACACACAGAAAGACGCAGTTGTACACGACCACGTTCCCTTGACTTTCTTTATCTGACGCCCCACACGTCCAGCTAAATTCTCTCAGAACTGGGTCTGCAGGGTGCATTGTGTGCGGGCAATTAGACAAGAATGCTCCGATCTGACAGTTCCACTGTGAAAGTTTCCAAATAGTGTTTGGAATGTTTACATAATTGTTCAAAAGAGGCTTTTTCAATGTACCTGTTTACACTCTTTCCTTTTGGAAATTCTTTTAGCAATCAGCCTTGGAGGGCTCTTAGCCTGTACTTGCCACCCCTGATTGCCCAGGGAGGAATGAAAGGCCTGTCAGTGAATCCCTGGGAAAACATTCCCAAACAAATGCCCTCTAATGAAGGGGTGCTGAGAGCAGAGGGGCCTGGGGAACGGGTAAGGTCGTGGTTTTGTTGTGAGCGGTTTGATCGAAAGGAAATGCCAGACACCGTGCCTTTGTGTGCAAATTTCCCACCCGGGCCAAGCGACTTTCTCCAATTTAATTAAGTGGCCTTAGAGTCCCCGGAATTGCCCTAACAAGCTACTCTTTATGAATGAAAGATTTGTCCCCAGCAGTGGGGGCTGGGCTGGAAACAAAGTGGACAGCAGTTACAGTTCGCTCTGGCCGAGGTAACTGCTCACACGGCCGCCGGTCCCAGAACCGCTGGGGAAGGAGGCGTGGGGCCTGGCACAGTCTTCTGGGACTCATCTCACCTAACTCACAACAAATATGCCATCCATATGCCCAGGATCACAACCGAATCAGCTCCATCAGGCCTGGCAAAAAGGCATTTAAATTGCTAATATTTTGCTGGGGAGCGATGTCAACCTTGCCAAGGATCAGCTCTGTAGGATCCATGGAGACAAACCTGTGGGGTTCAGAAGGAGCTCGAGTGAGAAACACGGGAAGCTGACTGTTAGCAGTCAGGAGAAGTGAGGATCCATAGGAGAGAGCCATGGAGAGAAACCAAGGCAGAAACACACCCAGGATATGGCATTGGGGCTGGTGGGCTGATTCCGGCCCCTTTCTCATCCATTGTTTCTGATAAGGGGCCAGTTGGAGTTTCCATAAAGGCTGCTCTGAGGGGACTCATCTCCCTCACCTTAGGACAAGTCAGGTTTTCTAGAATGACCAAAAAAAAAAAAAAAATTGGAGTGCCGGCTGATTGGAAGAAGGGAGGGTCAGCTGTGAAATGTTCCCTTCGAGATGGATGTTGAGTGTCCTTGCCTTTGGATGTGGTCGAGGCAGTCAGTTTTGGATCTGGGGTCTTTGGCAGCCACTTTCCATGGAGGGTTCACTGAGTGTTTTTCTCTGACTGTATTTTTAGAAAAAATTATGATGACAGTTGTTAGGTCTCAGGCAGGCAGGCAGCACATTCCATTACAAAGTTAGCATGAAATCAATATGTAAATAACCCTTTCTAACTGGCAGCTATTTTTGAAGGCAGAACGCACCTGATGTTGCAGGTTTGTTCCAGTTCACTCTAAATACCTCTCTGTCCTCTGGGTCTGTGAATGTGCTCACATTTCAGAAGATCCTTTCCTCCTTTTCAATGGATCATTGCATCAGCCTGGAGACTGCTAATGCCACCCTGAGCCTCGTCCCCAAACCTCCTCCATCATTTAAAAATCAGATTGACAGGACCTGCTGCAGGCTGGGAGTATTAGCTTCCCGTCAGCATGGTCATTTTTCAAAAGCATGGATTGCTCCAGGAACGAAGGAGTGGCAGAAACCTTGGCCATCCATGGAAAGAGAGAAAACCCGAGAGGCTGAGATCAGGGTTGAATCAGAAATGCAGATAGTCACTGCCAAAACGCATAGAAGTCATATCCAGGACATAAAAGGTCAGAGAATTCCAGCCCTGGGAGGAACCAAGTTAGAATCGCTGCAGCTCAATGGGAAGAAACAGGTCTTAAGGTACTCTGGAATGAGCAAGATCTGAGACCTCCTCATTAGTGACCATTTTTACAGTTGTTTGGTTTTTAACTAGCTATGCTCTGTGCATTTGTATTAAAAACAGAAATGCTTCTAGAATTGCTCTGTGCAAGGCTTGGATAGTGACAGAAAGCCCAATGTGATGCATGAGTTGTGTGTATATGTGTGTGTGTCTATTTTCTAAAATCAAAAGGGCAATGATGTTCAAGCTGGGGCCTGATAATAACAATAGTTGATACACTTTATTGAGCATATACTATATGTCACTTAGTGTTTAAGTTTTTATGTGCTTAAATAGTTCTAGAGTATTTTCTTATAACTGAGCTGATTCTGCCTTCCATGAACTTACACTCCACAGCTTCCTCTTCCATAGAACAGTCCAAAGAACATGTAGCATCTTCTGAGACGTCTCTGCTCCAGGTTAAATACTTCCTGTTTTTTGATTAGCCGAGTCCTCTCCCCAAGTAGACTCTATCAGACCCGTTTGTTGCTTCCATATTCCTGACTCTTGGTGAATCTCTAAAAGGAGTCAAGGTCAGCTACTCCTTTTGAGACATTTTAGCATGCATCTAAATACAAAAAGAGTATTTCCTGGCTGGAAAATTTGCATTTGGGCTTGTTGTTGTTCAGTTGCTCAGTCATGTCTGACTGTCTGCAGCCCCATGGACTGCAGCACACCAAGCCTCCCTTGTCTCTCACCATCTCCCATGTCTCTCACCATCTCCCAGAGTTTTGCCCAAGTTCATGTTCATTGCATCAGTGATGCCATCCAGCCATCTCATCCTTTGATATCATCTTCTCCTCTGCCCTCAATCTTTCCCAGAACCAGGGACTTTTCCAATGAGTTGTCTGTTCACATCAGACGACCAAAATACTGGAGCTTCAGCTTCAGCATCAGTCTTTCTAGTGAATATTCAGTGTTGATTTCCCTTAAGATTGACTGGTTTGATCTCCTTGCTCTCCAAAGGACTTTCAACAGTCTTCTCCAGCACCACAGATCGAAGGAATTTGGGGTAAGCTTCAATTTTCCTAGTGTACAGGAAATAGTTTCCTTGTATTGAATAATGGTGGTCAGGTGAGGTAGAATTTGACCTATTCTTTCTGGGCTCAGAAGGTAGAGGTAGGACCACCAAGGATGGAGAGATATTACCAGAAAATCATATTTCAGCTTGGCTTAAAGGAGAATTTTATAGTGAAAAAAATGCATACAACAATGGAGTCAGGTGCTTTGAGAGGCGGTGAGTGTCCTACAACCTAGGGGTTCTCAGCAGAGATGGGAATGGTATATTTGTCCACTGACTACAGGATTCCATAAATGGCTTCTAAGGCACCTTCCAACTCTGAGATTCTGGCCACTCATTCACTCTCACATTTATTGAGCACATACTGGAAGGTGCCATTCTAGGCAAGGAGGGGATTCACACTTGCTATAAATAGTGGGAAAACAACTATTTTTTTTTTCAATTGTGGCAAAATACACAAAAGATGTACTATTTTAACCGTTTAAAGCATGCAGTTCAGTGGTATTAAAACCATTCACATTGTTATGCAACCATCATCATCACCACATCATCCACTGAGCTGCTCGCATCCTGCAAAACTGAAACTCCTCTATCCATTGAACCCTTGTTTACCCTTCCCCCAACTCCCTGGCAAGCTCCATTCTACTTCCTGTCTCTATAAATCTAACAATGCTATGGACCTCATATAAGCAGAACTATACAGTATTTGTACTTTTGTGATTGGATATTTCACTTAGCATAATGGTCACGTATATATGTGAGAGTTGGACCATAAAGGAAGCTGAGCGCCAAAGAATTGATGCTTTGAACTGTGGTGTTGGAGAAGACTCTTGAGAGTCCCTTGGACTGCAAGGAGATCAAACCAATCAATCCTAAAGGAAATAAGTCCTGAATATTCATTGGAAGGACTGATGCTGAAGCTGAAGCTCCAATACTTTGGCCATCTAGTGCAAATAACTGACTCATTAGAAAAGACCCTGATCTGGGAAAGATTGAAGGTAGGAGAAGGGGACAACAGAAGATGAGATGGTTGGATAGCATCACCACCTTGATGGACATGAGTTCGAGTAAGCTCCAGGAGTTGGTGGTGGACAGGGAAGCCTGGTGTGCTGCAGTCCATGGGGCTGCAAAGATTCGGACACAACTGAGTGACTGAGCTGAACTGAATGGTCAACCATGTTGTAGCATGTGTCAGATTTTTCTTTGCTCTTCATGACTGAATAATATTCCAGTGTATGTATATCCATATTTTGTCTTTCCATTCATCCATCAATGGACACCTGGGTCGTTTCTACCTTTCAGCTCTTGTGAATAATGCTGCTGTGAACATGGGTGTACAAATATAGGTTTGAGTCCCTGCTTTTAATTCTTTGGGGTATGTACCTAGAGAAGTGCAATAGCTAGATCAAATGCTAATTCTGTGTTTAATTTTCTGAGGAACTGCTATACTATTTTCTATGGTGGCTACACCATTTTACATTCTCACCAATAGTGCACTAAGATTCTAATTTCTCTACTTTTTCCATGCTTACTATTTTCTGTTTTATCGCTATTGCGCTTTTTCAGAGCAGCCATCCTGATGGGTGTATGGTGGTGTCTCATTGTGGTTTTGATTTGCATTCCCCAGTGATTTAGTGATGGTGAACATCCTTTAGTGTACTTATTGACCATCTGTATATCTTCTTTGGAGAAATGTGTATCCAAGTATCTTGCTCATTTAGAAATCAAACTGCTAAAAATATAAATAAATAAAAATAAAATTGTTTATTTTGTTGCTGTTGAGTTAAGGAGTTCTTTATATATTATGAATATTAACTCCTTATCAATATATGATTTGCAAATATTTTCTCCTATTACAAGGGTTTCCTTTTTTTCTGTTGGTTGTATCCTTTCTGCCCAGAAGTCTTTAATTTTGATGAAGTTAATTTATTTTTGTTGTTGCCAATGTCTTTGTTGTCACAGCCAAGAAATCACTGCCAAATCCAATACCATGAAGCTTTCTCCTATATTTTCTTCTAAGAGTTTTACAGTTTTAGTTTTTATGTTTAGGTCTTTGATTTGTTTTAAGAAATTTCTGTGTAAAATTGTGTAGGGTAAGGATCCAACTTTATTCTTTTGCATATAGATATCCAATTTCCCCAACATTATTTGTCAAAGGAACTGTCCTTTCCCCATTGATGCCATTTTGGTATCCCAGCTGTAAATCATTTGACCATATGTATGAGGACTTATTTATGAGCTTTCTAGTCTATTCATTGGTCTCTATATGTCTCTCTTCATGGCAATACCACACTGTTTAATTACTACAGCTTTGTAGTCAATTTTGAAGTCAAAGAGAGTGATACTCCAATTTTTTTTCTTCTTTTTCAAGATTATTATGGCTCTTTGGAGTCCTTTGAGATTCCACATGAATTTTAGGATAAAAGAACTAATGTTTATTGAAGAATGTATTTTCTCCTAAGCATTATTGGTAATGCAAAGATGAGGGGAAAAAAGCAAGCCTTGCCCCTCTGAAATAGCACAACGTTATAAGAAAAGGTAAAATATAATAAATAAACTTGAAGTAGAAGTGGCTAGGTGCTTTAAGCATGTATGTATTATGAGAGAGTAGAGAAGGGAGGAAAAGCTGAAGGTGAATGCTCTATACTGTTTGTAGAAAGAAGAGTTATGATAAAGTCTTTGATTTATTCATTGTTAAAGTCAACAGAATGCTTTTGCTGACTATGAAGAAGTGGAGCATGCTAAGATAGCCAAGCCTTGTCCTTGATTCCTCCTCTCTACTCTTGCGTTAGCCCAATGGCTCATAGCTGTCCCTGATGGCATTTAATTCATTCAAAAATACTATTTTCATATACTATGTGCTAGGCATTGGGAACAGTGATCAAGAACAGATTTAGTCCCATGGAGCTTACATCTGGAGGGACAGACGGACATCAGATACTTGTATAAGTATACATAGCTACAACTTGATCAGTGCAATGAAAGGGAAGTTCAGAAAATGATGAGAATATACACTTGGGAGACTGAGCTGGTTAGAGCAGGAAGTGTCAAAGAAGGCTTTCCCAAAAAAGTGACATTTTGCTCTGAGATGTGAAAGATGAGTGGAGTCAGGAGGCTTTTCAGGCAGAGGGGACCATCGTGTGCTGAAACCTCATAATAGATGGATAAAATCTACTCTTAATATTAAAAAGAATAAATAGCCAAGCAAGTATAGTCCTACAAATGGATTCTCTGTTTTCAGAAGTTACTCAGAAGCCAGGAAAATTGAGGAATTCACTAATTGAAGCACTCAAATGTTGTTGTATATGTGATTTAAACAGGAACATGCTGTTATTGCTGCCATTTGGATGAATGCCACCAAAAAGTGTAGTTAAAACCATCCATGGCTCCACAGCCTACTTGGCATGATGTGGGTCCATGAACTTACCGCCAGGAAGATACTGGAGTGATGAATGGTGTTCAGCATACAGGATCAGTCTTCCTCAATGGCAACAGAGCTGGTTGCTCCCTGGGACCTTCCAGCAATATCTGTACGATAGACTGTCTCAAATAGCAATCATCTAAAACACTGGGTATATCATGAGGGACTTAAATATCCAAGGCTGCTTTGTCTGTATTAGCATAATAGAAACAACTACTCAAAAATAGAGTAATGGCTAAGCTTATTGTGATAATTGACTCAATGGAATGCTGCTGCTAAGTCGCTTCAGTCGTGTCCGACTCTGTGCGACCCCATAGATGGCAGCCCACCGGGCTCCCCCATCCCTGGGATTCTCCAGGCAAGAACACTGGACTGGGTTGCCATTTCCTTTTCCAATGCATGAAAGGGAAAAGTGAAAGTGAAGTCAGTCAGTCATGTCCAACTCTTTCGACCCCATGGACTGCAGCCCACCAGACTCCTCTGTCCATGGGATATTAGCCAGCAATTAAAAATGATAATTTCAATGAAAATATAAAACTTGGGAAAATGCAGCATAATAGCGAATGGAAAAGAAAACAACATGCAAAATGGTATGTACACCAGGACTACAATGGTGTGAAAATATGTCTACATTTGGTTGAGGGCTGGAAAGGTAGGTATGAAAATTGGGAACAGCTGATATGTAGGTAGAAAAATGATCAGTAATATTTTCTTTTCATGTATTTAATTTTTTTGATTTTTTTAGAGATTGTGGGCTTTTTCCAAACAAGAATTTTCCTGGAGCTAAAAATGAAGACAATGTCTTCATTTTTGTTTGTTGTTTATTTTTTGACTACACTGCATAGCATGTGGGAATTTAGTTTCCTGACCATGGATCAAACCACAACCCCTGCATTGGAAGGACAGAGTATTTTTTTTCCAGGATTTATTTGTTCATTTCTTTGATTTTTCGGCTGTGGTGGGTCTTCATTGCTGCATATGGGCTTTCTCTAGTTGTGGCGACTGGGGGCTATTCTTCGTTGCAATGCGCAGGCTCCTCATTGCAATGGCTGCTCTTGTTGCGGAGCACAGGCCCTGGGTGAGCAGGCTTCAGCTGCTGCAGTGCGTGGGCTCAGTAGCTGTGACTCACAGGCTCGAGAGAGCTACCTCAGTAGTTGTGGCACACGGGCTTAGTTACTCCCCAGCATGTGGGGTCTTCCTGGAGCAGGGATCAAACTTACGTCCCTTGCATTGGCAGGCAGATTTTGAAGCCCTAGACCACCAGGGAAGTCCCTCTTTACACATTTTTAAGCTCACTGATGTGAAACACATTCACCTTGTTGTCACTGCTGTGCAATGAATGTCCAGAACTTTTTCATCTTGTAAAACTGAAACTCTGTGCTCACTGAACAATAGCTCCCCATTTGCCCATTCCCTCCGCTCCTGGCAACTACCACTCTGCCTTCTGTTTCCATAAATTTGACAGCTTTAATATCTCATGTGTGTGTGCATGTGTGCTAAGTTACTTCAGTCGTGTCCTACTCTTTGGGACCCTATGGACTGTAGCCCACCAGGCTCCTCTATCCATGGGATTCTCCAGGCAAGATACGGGAGCGGGTTGCCATGCCCTCCTCCAGCGGATTTTCCCAACCAAATGATTGAATCCAAGTCTCTTATGTCGTTTGCATTGGCAGGGAATTCTTCACCACTAGTGTCACCTGGGAAGCCCTTGGATATCTCATATAAGTGGAAGTAGACAGTATGTTTGTGACTGGCTTATTTCACTTAGCCTAAAAGTCCTCAGACTTCATCCATATTGTCACATGTGTCAGAATTGTCTTCCTTTTTAAAGCCGACTACCTTTCCATTGTATGTGTCCAGCACATTTTGTTTATCCGTTCACCCACTGATGGATATTTGGGTGCTTCCCCCTCTTGGCTACTGCGCCTAATGTTGCTACGGACATAGATGTGCAGCTCTCTCTCTGATATAATGTTATACTGTAATGGCCCCGTGATTTGGATCCTCTTTGGGAAATCACATTCCTCCATATGCCTGATGCTCACTCTTCTATGTCTGGAAGTCTGCCTTCTCTAAGAATTTGTTTTAGTTAATCCTTGGCCTTCAAGAGTTGGGAGGCTTGTTGTAGTTTGGTGTGAGCTGAACTTCAAAGTCAGAAAGAGGTCTCTTATGTAGTGATTGCTTGTCAGTTATCTCTTACCCAGTGCTTCCACCTATTTATAATGTTATTCTTTAAGAAATATTTTTCAATGCTACCACCAACATCTGAAGAAGATGCTGGTTTCTCAGAA
This sequence comes from Aepyceros melampus, assembly GCA_006408695.1. Lineage (NCBI taxonomy): Eukaryota > Metazoa > Chordata > Mammalia > Artiodactyla > Bovidae > Aepyceros > Aepyceros melampus. The sequence continues at coordinate 193,183 of SJXQ01005414.1, read as the reverse complement.
TAAAATTATGGCCTCAAAACAGCTTTATGTTTCTCAAGTGCGATTTGGGTTTGTGACTAATCCATCCTATACTCATCATATGCTCAGAGATGATTCCACCACTTAATAACTGGGTTTTCAGTGTGTGATAATTCAGCTGGTGCAAGAGTGATATTTATTTTTATACTGTTTATGAATTAAAAGACTGCCAAATAAAATAGTCTATAAACAAAATTACACAGTGGGGAGAGGATATTTCAACTGCTTAAGGGGACAAAACATATCCAAGGATATCGGCAGTATAATTTGCATATAATTGATGTTCTATTTATAGATAAGTTTGTCTACTCATTAAAGTAACATTGTTAGAACTTCTACTTAGAAATATTGTTTAACAAATATAGACTTGAAATTAGCAAAATTATATTTCTTTTCCTTTGCAATTTAAATATGAAAAGTTTCCAATTTTTGCTAAAAGTATTATGGAATGAGTTACTGTCGAGTAGTTTATATTTGCCAGTAAGAAATGCTGGTAAATATTTGTCCAACATACATTAGTTATGTGTCCAAAAAACATTTTATTGAGCTCCTACCATGTACCGAGCATTGTGCAAGGCACAGGTGGAATACAACAATGAACCGGGCAAGTAAGATTCCTACTCTCCTAGAGCTTACTTCAGTGGATGAGAGAAAGATAATTATGGATAGATAACAGCTTAATAAATAATTTCAGATTGTAAGAAGTGTTTTAGAGGCAATAAAATCGGGTCACGTGACAGTATGCGTAGGGGCCTTGCTCCTTTAGATCAATGGGCCAGGGCAGGTCTATTTGAGAAGCTGACATTTGAGCTGATACTGGAAATAAGAGAAAGAACCAATGTTGTGAAAAGCTAGGGATGGAACATTCTAAGACAAAAGCTCTATGATTGCCTAAGGAAGAGCAAGGCACACTACGAAGAGCAGCAGCTCCCGCTAGTCATCAGTACAATAAGTAGGAGCAGTGCCCTGGGTTTGTGGGCAAGCTAAAAAACAAAGCCAAACTCATTTCCTAGATGTTCATTCGCTATATTAACCCTCTCCTCCCTGCTGACCCCCCCATAACACAAGCCCTAGGGTAGGGGACTTGGAGAGTGCATAGAGGATCTGGATTCTTCTCAGAGAACTTTCATCACATGTTGAGGACTAAACAGAATTTGAGGTGGAAAGGAAGGGGTGTAGAAGTGAGAAAATCTGGGTTTTATCTACTGCATGGCTTCACTCAGCTTTTCAAAAACAAACACACTGAATTAAAGCGATTAATCCAGGAGGATCGCCTTACAAAAGGGTTCCCTAAAGAATTCCTTCAAATTGAAAGATCTCCCTAGTGCCTTCACTATTGTGAATCATTAAGTGGGAAAGATATGGTTCATATTAAGACTCTGGGAGCCAATGGGAGCTGAGCTCTCATCCCAGGTCAAGCTCGGTGCTCTGTTTTCATGGTCCGTGTGGAATATGGGTCATCCAGTCGAGTTCCTACTTTGTCTGAGCTGTTTCCAAACTCCTGCTACTACTGTTGGCCTCCTCATTTGGCCTCTGCATCTTGTAGAAGATGCCAAAGCACTTGACATTTAAAATTTATCAGCAAAGTTAAAAAAAATCTACCATGAATTAAATGGGATTTTTAATCCCCTCAACTGTTGCCATCAGGATAATCACTAACAGAATGAAATCAGCATCAGTGGAGGAAAATATTAATCATGCATTTGCATCTATTAAGTATAATGCAAGAATGAGTAAGTTGGATGCTCAGTGGTATTCTAGTATTTGTGAGGCAGGCAGCTGTGGATCACTGGAAGAACAGGGTGATATTTTGGGGCATCTATTCCCTTCTCACCAGAGTCTGTTCCCCTGGAACCCATAGAGGCCCAGCCTGCTCAAGGGTGACTTGGTTTATATCATACAGGAACTTGTGGGGAGACTTCAGGACTTGGAGTCTCTCTTTTAAAAAGGGAGGGGTACACACTAGTCCTCACTGGGCTGGGGATTCATCTCTGAAGCTTTGAAATAAATCCAACCGGGAGTATTGAGTCAGATAACAACTGCAGGCCAGGAGTGAGTTTGACAGTAGCTCTTTGGAGATACTGTCTTCAGCAAAGAACTGGCACTAATGGTTAAGAGCTTGAACTTTACAACAAAATATACCTATTTTTTACTAGCTGTGTGACTGGGGAATATGAGAAGCAATGAATGTTCCTTCAGTTTCCTCATCATCACCTCACCTCACCTCGTTTTCAACCTCTGAAGCCTGAAAACCTTTCTCTTCACATCTCTTATCTGCATTCCAGACTCAAATGTGTTCTAAACAGGATCCACAAGCTCCTCAAACTCAAGTCCACACCTGATTGATGAATTTTCCCCCTAGTCCAATCTTCTTCTAGCCTCTCATGGATAAGGGGCACCACTTTCTCCACAGTCACTCAAACTCTGGGGAGCATCTTCATCTCCTTCAACCTTACCTTTACCATTCAAATCAGGTTAGGTTGTACTCTGTCAATCTTACCCAATAAGTAGCTCACAAATCCATTTATTCCTCTTCCCAAATACTGCCAAGCCTAGATCTCCAGACTTATCTTCTCAAATTCAACCCACCCCAGCGTCCACAGAAAGAACTACTGAAATCATCTATTTGATCATTTCTATCCTGCCTACAGCCTTTTGTTGGCTTACAGAGTAGAATCTAGTCTTCTTGGCTTCTATACAAGACCCTTCCTAGCTTGTTCTTTGCTATCCCTCCAGCCTCATCTCTTGAAGACTCCTATTCCTCACTTTGGTTTCCTTTGGGGGAAATAAAAGCATGAGTCTAACCCCAAGTGTTTTGTAAAATATAGTAAAAAAGGTTGGACTTCTCCAACTACATTTTTTTTTTAATTACAAAAGTACAATAACCAGATTTTTCCAGTGGTCACGTATGGATGGGACAGTTGGACGGTAAAGAAAGCTGAGCACCAAAGAATTGATGCTTTTAAAATATGGTGTTGGAGAAGACTCTTGAGAGTCCCTTGGACTGCAAGGAGATCCAATCAGTCCATCCTAAAGGAGATCAGTCCTGGGTGTTCACTGGAAGGACTGATGTTAAAGCTGAAACTCCAATACTTTGGCCACTTCATGAGAAGAGCTGATTCATTTGAAAAGACCCTGATTCTGGGAAAGATTGAAGGCAGGAGGAGAAGGGGACGATGGAGGATGAGATGACTGGATGGCATCACCGACACAATGGACATGAGTTTGGGTGAACTCCAGGAGTTGGTGTGGACAGGAAGGCCTGGCGTGCTGCAGTCCATGGGGTTGCAAAGAGTTGGACACGACTTAGTGACTGAACTGAACTGAACAATAACCAGCAACTTGTAGCACAAGGTAGCACATCTGACTCCAAAAGTACAGTAACCTATTAATTTACTTATTCACCATAGCAATGAATACTATAAATGTGACATTCAAAAGTAGTGGAGAAACACAGATGACTCCTATATGATATTGGGATAATGTGCTTGCTCTTTGGGAAACAAATTAAGTTGTATTGTGCACTGCCTCACACCTTCTACCAACACTTTTCTAAATAAATTAAAGGTCTAAATGTTGGGAAAAGGTGTTTGTCTTTGGCCCCATAAATTATAGTCAACCTCAATTTCTGTTCTTGTCCTCTTTCTACACCACTGATCACAAGCTTAGATGCTGACAAGGACCAGGCAAGTCATTTAGATAAACGAAGTGGTCCTGCAGGAAAGCATTTGCACCAAGGTGAATACCTAATAAGTACAATCGCAATCATATTCATTAATAGCATCATCTAACGTCTGTAGCAATCAATGTAAAGAAATAGAGGAAAAGAACAGAATGGGAAAGACTAGAGATCTCTTCAAGAAAATTAGAGATACCAAGAGAATATTTCATGCAAGGATGGGCTCGATAAAGGACAGAAATGGTCTGGACCTAACAGAAGCAGAAGATATTAAGAAGAGGTGGCAAGAATACACGGAAGAACTGTACAAAAAAGATCTTCATGACCCAGATAATCATGATGATGTGTTGACTAATCTAGAGCCAGACATCTTGGAATGTGAAGTCAAGTGGGCCTTAGAAAGCATCACGACGAACAAAGCTAGTGGAGGTGATGGAATTCCCGTTGAGCTGTTTCAAATCCTGAAAGATGATGCTGTGAAAGTGCTGCACTCAATTTGCCAGCAAATCTGGAAAACTCAGCAGTGGCCACAGGACTGGAAAAGGTCAGTTTTCATCCCAATTCCAAAGAAAGGCAATGCCAAAGAATGCTCCAACTACCGCACAATTGCACTCATCTCACATGCTAGTAAAGTAATGCTCAAAATTCTCCAAGCCAGACTTCAGCAATATGTGAACCGTGAACTCCCTGATGTTCAAGCTGGTTTTAGAAAAGGCAGAGGAACCAGAGATCAAATTGCCAACATCCGCTGGATCATGGAAAAAGCAAGAGAGTTCCAGAAAAACATCTATTTCTGCTTTATTGACTATGCCAAAGCCTTTGACTGTGTGGATCACAGTAAACTGTGGAAAATTCTGAAAGAGATGGGAATACCAGACCACCTGACCTGCCTCTTGAGAAATCTGTATGCAGGTCAGGAAGCAACAGTTAGAACTGGACATGGAACAACAGACTGGTTCCAAATAGGAAAAGGAGTACGTCAAGGCTGTATATTGTCACCCTGCTTATTTAACTTATATGCAGAGTACATCATGAGAAATGCTGGACTGGAAGAAACACAAGCTGGAATCAAGATTGCTGGGAGAAATATCAATAATCTCAGATATGCAGATGACACCACCCTTATGGCAGAAAGTGAGGAGGAGCTAAAAAGCCTCTTGTTGAAAGTGAAAGAGGAGAGTGGAAAAGTTGGCTTAAAGCTCAACATTCAGAAAACGAAGATCATGGCATCTGGCCCCATCACTTCATGGGAAATAGATGGGGAAACAGTAGAAACAGTGTCAGACTTTGTTTTTTTGGGCTCCAAAATCACTGCAGATGGTGACTGCAGCCATGAAATTAAAAGGCGCTTACTCCTTGGAAGAAAAGTTATGACCAACCTAGATAGTATATTCAAAAGCAGAGACATTACTTTGCCGACTAAGGTCCGTCTAGTCAAGGCTATGGTTTTTCCTGTGGTCATGTATGGATGTGAGAGTTGGACTGTGAAGAAGGCTGAGCGCCGAAGAATTGATGCTTTTGAACTGTGGTGTTGGAGAAGACTCCTGAGAGTCCCTTGGACTGCAAGGAGATCCAACCAGTCCATTCTGAAGGAGATCAACCCTGGGATTTCTTTGGAAGGAATGATGCTAAAACTGAAGCTCCAGTACTTTGGGCACCTTATGCGAAGAGTTGACTCATTGGAAAAGACCCTGATGCTGGGAGGGATTGGGGGCAGGAGGAGAAGGGGACGACCGAGGATGAGATGGCTGGATGGCATCACAGACTCAATGGACGTGAGTCTGAGTGAACTCCGGGAGTTGGTGATGGACAGGGAGGCCTGGCGTGCTGCAATTCATGGGGTCGCAAAGAGTCGGACTCGACTGCGCGACTGAACTGAACTGAACGTCTGTAGATCCAGGCTCTTTTCTAATTGCTTTATGTGAATTTACTAATTGAATCCTTACAACAACCCTACACGATATGTGCTGCTATTACAGATAGATAAATTGAGGCACAGAGGAGTAAGCAACTTGCTCAAAATCACATGGTTGGTAAATTGTGTAGGATATGGAATACAGGTAGTCTGGTTCCAGAATCTAAGGTCTTAACCCCTATATTCTAATCAGTTATTGTTCAGACACTCAGTCATGTCCAAATCTTTGCGACCCCATTGACGACAGCATGCCAGGCTTCCCTGTCCTTCATTATGTCCCGGAGTTTACTCAAACTCTTGTCCATTGAGTTGATGATGGCATCCAACTAACTCCTCCTCTGTTGCTCCCTTCTCCTCCTGCTCCCAATCTTTCCCAGCATCAGAATCTTTTCCAATGAGTCAGCTCTTCCCATCGGGTTGCCCAAGTATTTGAACTTCCACTTCAGCACCAGTCCTTCCAATGAACATTCAGTGTTGATTTCCTTTAGGATTGACTGTTTGGATTTCCTTTCAGTCCAAGGGACTCTGAAGAGTCTTCTCCAGCACCACAACTTGAAAGTATCAGTTCTTTGGTGCTCATCCTTCTTTATCATCCAACTCTTACACCCTCCGTACATGACTACTGGAAAAACCATAGCTTTGACTATATGGACCTTTGTTGGCAAAGTGATGTCTGAGGTGTTTTTAATATGCTGCCTAGGTTTTCATAGCTTTTCTTCCAAGGAGCAAACATCTTTTAATTTCATGGCTTATAGTCACCATCCTCAGTGATTTTGGAGCCCAAGAAAATTAAGTCTGTCACTTTTCCCAATCTATTTGCCATGCCAGTTATAAGACCAAACAAAACATACGCATGTGCCAAACTTCATCCGTGGGTTTCCAGTTCTCAACCCATGCCCTGGATTATTTTATAAGGTTCACACACTCTTGTCATTTTATTGTTTCCTCTCCATTGACAGCTACACATTTTCATCTCAAACTCAACCTAAACTTGTTTCCTGAGCTCCATATTTTTTTTTTTACACTTTTTCTGGATCCCACTTGGATTTCCCCCAGGACCCTCAAACTTAACAGGTTTAAGGGGCTCCTCCCTTGCAGTTTACTCCCATGCCTTCTGCGCTGTCTTCCCTTCCTTGGATCTTCCCCAAGTGTCATCTTCCCAAACACACTCATTCACACATTCCTGCCTACACGTCTAGTCCCTTTCCTTCCACGGCTTATTTTTCTTCACATCACTTACAGCTACCTAACCTAACCACACATTTTTCTCATTTTGTTTGTTGTTTGTCTTTGCTAAAAGTAAGCTCCATGAAGGCAATGATTTTTTAATGGAATGAATTTATTTCAGTGGAAGAGAAAGAGAAAGAGACTGCTCTGGGTCTTTGTTGCGGCGCAAGTGTTTTCTTTAAATTTGGCTCATGAACTTAGTTGCCTCCTGGCATGTAGGATCTTAGTTCTCCCACCAGGGGATCAAACCTGTGTCCCCTGCATTGGCAGGCAGATTCTTAAACACTGGACAACCAGGTACGTCCCAAGGCAATGATTTTTATTTATTTTCTTCATTCTTGTATATTCATAACCTGGAAGAGTGGCATTATATCAAAAGATCGAATGAATGAGGAACCCTGGTTTCCTGTTGTACAACAATGAAATTTCCTTCAGATCTTACGTTTTGTCTTTGAAAGGAATCCAGATTTTGCATTCTATTCTCTCTATAATATATTAATTTTATTTTAATATTAAAAGATGTTTTATAATGTTACCCTTACTCCCCACCCAAATCTTCAAGTAAAATCAGTGCTGCCTGTTATCTTATGGCCTCCTGTTTGCTGGGCATACCATCACACCTCCCACCCCACTCTTTGTCTTGCCCTTGTTTTGGCTTTCCCACCAGTAAATGAAGAGACCAGCTGTTGCAGTGAAAGGCCTTCTGGGAGTGAGTTGCCTGCAAGTTCGGGAGCAGCTGAAGGTATGAGAGAGCATGGAATGCCTTGAAGCCAAAAGCGTTTCAAGCATCATGAACAGGCAATGAATTTAGAGGCAGGAAGGGGCCACTCCTGTACTTTTCACAAATCAAGCCATGTTTTTCCTTTGGCTTTTTTCTTCTTTTTGCCCCTGCCTGCTTTTAAGAATGATTTCCACCCCCCCTTTTTTTTTTCATTTCTTCACTTTCTCTTCCATCATAAAATGATCTCACTCATTAATTTGTTTCATAAACATGCAAGGGGTGCCTTTAGGTTGCCAGGCAGTGCTCTGGGCTCCAAGGATAAAGCAGTGGACATGGTCCTATCAGGTACACATGAGAATACAGGCTGTGAAATCTGGGGGGATGGTTGCTGGGAAGGGGAACCGTGGGGTGATAGGAGGACACCTACAAGAGCACCTAACTCAGACTTGGGAGTTCAAGGAAGTATCCTCAAAGGAAGTGATGGTTAGGCTGATATCTAAGCATGAGTATAAGCACTCAGACCTTCGAGAAGGGTCCTATCCTGATGCCTATATCCTATAAGGAACACAGGACAACCATAGTGGCGGGAAAGGGGCAGGGCAGCCAGGATGTGTGTGTGTGTGTGTGTGTGTGTGTGTGTGTGTGTAGAAGCCACTCTATGCAAGCTGCATTTGGAAGCTGGCCATTTTTTTTCCCTGAGAAAGAATGGACTCAGGATCCTTCAGGTATTTGAAAAACTGACACATAAAAATGAATTGGGCTTTATTCTTAGTGGCTCCAGAAGGCAGGTGATAGCCCAGGTGAGTGTTACAGGCAAGTGGGGCTTTCACGCAGGACTATCCCCCAAACACAGTGGCTACCAAGGGAGGTTTAAGTGCCTTATCACTGGCCAAGAAAGAGCTGGAAGGTGTGTGCAGGGATACTTGCCAGGGAAGTGGGCTAGAAGATCTTTGGTGGCAACTCCTGCTAGAGGTTCTGTGACTCTGGGCCATTGCCCTTCAGGAGGGGCTTTGCCAAGAAAGGCCTGGGATGTGTTTGGATGCTGCCTTGCTTTTGGCTAGCAGAGAGGTATTACACCTGAGCCTTGTCCACGGGTGCTTCCCCACCCCTTGCTAAGAGAAGCACAGGCAAGGCTTCAGGTAACTCACAGGTGAATTTGTGGAATAGATCATAGGAGTAAAAGAAGTTGTGTAAAGGAGCAATGGGCTTCCCAGGTGGTACTAATGGTAAAGAACCTGCCTGCCGATTGGGAAGATCCCCTGAAGGAAGGCATGGCAATCCTCTGCAGTATTCTTGCCTGGAGAATCCCCTTGACTAAGGAGCCTGGCAGGCTACTGTCCACAGGGTTGAAAAGTGCCAGACGTGACTGAAGTGACTTCAAACACACAGCACAAAGGAGCAAGGGGCCAGCTCAGAGCAATACAATGGGACGCAATGGAGTGGAGTGAAGAACCCTGTCTGAAGTTAGTGGCTTTGCGTTCAAGTCCATGTTCTGCCCCGGACTATATGGAGTGTCTTCAGGTCCACTATTTCCTTCTCTGAGCCTTTGTTTGCTCCTCTGTGAAATTAGAAGCCCCATTTGAGCTCTAATATTGTAGGGTTCCATGACCAGCATCCTGTAATGACCATTTCAATAGGTGATAACTGGGAGGGAAAAAGAGCATTCACTTATTCACTCACTCACTCATTCTATAAGTACTTGTCAAGGTTTCCTACGGGCTTGGTGCCCGGAGAAGGAGCCATATGCAAACAAGATGACTGAGATGGTCCATCAGAAGACAGGCACAGATGTTCACTGCAGCCTTGTTGCCACGAAAGCATTAAAAATCCATCAGTGGGAGAATGCCAAGTAATGAGTCCTATTCACTTCACTTTAAGGAATAAACTAGGTCTCTCTATACCAAATGGATAGACCTCAAAAACAAAACAGAGTGGGAAAGGCAAGATGTACAGTGTAAGTTTGGCTAATAAGTGGCAGATACCATTTGTAGGTCCCTTCTCTTGCTATAATTTTGTGCTGGTTTCCACAGCAACCTGTGCAGCCTGTGTGCTTTGGAAGAGGCAACTCTCCCCTCCTCTTACAGGGCGGATGTGAAGCGGACAACGCTGACCAATAGAATCCCACCCCTGACTGTTGTGTGATTCAGGGTTAGTTATGTGGACCAGTTTAGCCGCGAGCAGTGAAGAGAAGTTTGTCAGGACTTCTGGGGAAGAAGCTTCCTCTCTCTTCTTGGAGCACTTCCTAGCTGACTCCTTCTCTCCCGGGATGGGCACAAGGAGGTATGCAGTCCTGGGGTGGCTGGCAGTCATATTACAGTCTGAAGGGGAGCCCGTCCTGGGCTGCAACTGGAGTCAGGGAAAGAAGGGCCAGGAGACAAAGGAGGCGGGGTCCTTAAGGACATTGTTGCGCTGATTAATCACCCTGGCAATCCTCCTCGCCACTAAGCTTTTCAGCTATGGGAGCTGGTTCACGCATGTGCTAAGTCACTTCAGTGGTGACCCTGTGTCACTCTTTGTGACCCTGTGGACTGCAGCCTGCAGGCTTCTCTGCCAGGCTCTTCTGTCCATGGGATACTCCAGGCAAGAGTACTAGAGTAGGTTGCCATGCCCTCCTCTAGGGGATCTTCCTAACCCAGGGATCAAACCAGCGTCTCTTACATCTCCTACATTAGTAGGTGGGTTCTTTACCACTATCACCACCTGGGAAGCCCATGGGAGCTAGTAAATCCTCTAACATTTAAGTCAGAGTTGGGCTTTCTGTGTTTGCAATTCAAAGGACCACTATTTGTGTAAATTAAACAGCACGTGCAAAAAGTACTAGCTATTTTTCAAGGATCTGTAATAAAGAAGTAAAAGTACAAAGCAGGGACTGGAAGCATACATCCTCCATCCGTGATGTGGCTGACTCTATTGGATGGTACGGGAGGAGCAATGAGAAATAGGTTCAGGAGTGGAAGACAATTTAGCATTTATGGAGCACTGACTGTATGCCACACAGGCACTGTAATGAGACCCTTACATGTATTAACTTACTGAATTCTCATGACGACACTCCACAGCCATTTTACAGATGGAAACTAAGGCACAGAGGGTGATGCCACTTGCCCATGGTTGTCTGGCTTATAAGTGGCAGAGTGAGTGAGTGAATGAAGTCGCTCAGTCGTGTCAGGCTCTTTGCGACCCCGTGGACTGTAGCCCACCAAGCTCCTCCGTCCATGGGATTTTCCAGGCAAGAGTACTGGAGTGGGTTGCCATTTCCTTCTCCAGGGGATCTTCCCAACCCAGGGATTGAACCCAGGTCTCCCACATTGCAGGCAGACGCTTTAACCTCTGAGCCACCAGGAAAGCCCTATAAGTGGCAGAACTGGCACTCAAACCAGAGACTCAAGCTTCAAAGTCACTTATGAGCTTTATAGTCTCTGATAACTATGCTAAGGTGGCATCAGCTTTATCTATCCACATTTTTTTGCCTTAAAAATAGTGAAGCACAACCATATGCCCTGGTCGGGGGGGTATCCACAGGATGGTCTTATTATTCCCTGTCTTTTTGTGTGATTTTTCATATTTCCTGAAGAAATATGAAAATTTACTGCCTGAGTCACTTCCCTGGTGGCTCAGGCCATAAAGAACCTGCCGGCAGTGCAAGAGACCCAGGTTTGACGTTCCTAGGTTGGGAAGACCCTTTGTAGAAGGGAATGGCAACCGACCCCAGTATTCTTGCCTGGAGAATTCCATGAACAGAGGAACCTGGTGGGCTCTAGTCCATGGGGTTACAAAGAGTCGGACATGACTAAGCGACTAAACACAAAGGAAAAATTAAAGCTGGAAACAGCTCCTGTTCTCAGGTTCTCAGTTTGCTGGGTCGTGGCTGCAGCCCAGGTTAGGTGCTGGGAGGCAGGCTGAGATGGTGCTGTGGGGATGAATAAAAAAGAGTCACATCATGCTTGGGTGAACTTGAAAGCTTTGGGGGCAGCTGTGTCATTAGAAGCTGGTCCTGGAAATGAGATCCAAATCAAGTTTGGGTGTGCTGTGTTGAGGGGCAAGCAAGCCACCAGGCAAAGAGGAGGAAAGCGCAGGAGCAGAGGAGCCCACTGGGATGGGGCTGAGGACGCACAATGTGGGCAGTGAGAGTGTTGCTAGAATAAGCCGAGGTCAGGTGGTAGCGGGCTTGTCCTCCATTCCCCCCAGCTCCCCGCCCCGCAAAGGATGGCCTTTTGTTCAGAGGGGGCTGGCTGGGGGATCTGGTGCTTGCCTCCTCTCCACCCTTGCCGTTCTCATGAGGTACCCATCTGGTTGTTTTCGCTCCATCTCCAGATGTTCTCTGGGTTCCTGCCGTGAATTATCTGCTGACCCAGCAGTAGCCCTTCCCAGAGCACCCGGGGTGTATTCAGTGTAAAACATACAGCCACATTTAAACTGGCGAGACCTTGTCTGCCTGGGAGGCCGTCCTCAGACCGGTCTGCGTGGACTCTATTCTGGGCTCTGAGCCTGCTGAGGGTCACCTGCAAAGAAGCATCCTGGGGCCATCCACAACGGCTCCTGACAGCCGCGGGAGGGACGCAGATGCAGGCTAGCATGTAATTAGTGCCAGGAACGCAGCTCTCTGATCACTTTCCCCCAAGAACGTGCCTCTCTGGCTGAGAGGCAGATAATGGACAATCACAGAAGATCCTTGATTATGGCTTGATTGAGCTTATGGGAGCTCCAGACGGCTAATGCAATTGTGGCTTCCAAACTGTTCAGTGGAGGGCATTTCCATATGGACAGGGAATTAAATAAAGCTGTCCTGAACACTTTCCTGAGCTTGTGCCTCAGCCGGATACAATCTTCTGCTTCAAGTGACCTCGACAGAGACTAAGGGGAGTGGTCATGACCCAGGACAAGAGGCTGGCTTCCTCCTTAATTACTGTCACATTTCCCCGTAAGGGCTCCTGACCCGCCTGGCATTAGCTTTTTGCTCCCTTTCCTGGAGCCAGAGATCCACTCCCTGCTTTCAGCTCTGAGTCGGCATCACAGTTCCAGGCCTGGCGTCTCTTCCAAACATCTTAACTTTCAGTAACCAGGGAATCATCCTGGACATGCTTTCCACAGAGCAATGATGAGCCCAGGGCAAAGCAGGGGGCGCAGCATAGGTCTCTCAGGGCAGAGCCCCTGGGGTTGGTCCCAGATCTGCCCTGACCCACATTTGATCAGTGCTTCGCCTTTCTGGACCTCAGGGTCTCATCCCCAACATAAGGTCAGATGATCTGTGTGTGCGCTCCATCGCTCAGTTGTTCCATCTCTTTGCGACGCCATGGACTGTAGCCCGCCAGGCTCCTCTGTCCATGGGATTTCCAGACAAGAGTACTGGAGTGGGTTGCCATTTCCTCCTCCGGGGATCTTCCCAACCCAGGGATCAAACCTGCGCCTCTGCCGCTCCTGATGACAGGCAGATTCTCTACCACTGAGCCACCTGGAATGCTCCAGGTGATCTCTAAAGTCTAGGAATTAAAAGTATTACCTTCTTCTACCAAAGCAGTAATGTAAGTGAAATACGATGCCGAATTTGCTTTCAAGACAACATCTGCTGTCTTGAAATATTAGCAAAAGTACCAAAGGTGGAGACCATAGCAGCCAGGTGCCCTCTCTGGAGGCTTCCAGAAAGAAAATGTGACTGGTCCCCAGCCTTTTCCTCATCATCCATCTTCAGTCCATATAGAAGGACTGAAGGAGAGAATTTGAAAGTGTAGTGAGCTGTTGGCTTAGTGAGGAGAGCTGTTCCAGGCGCCCTCTGCCCTGTGGTAAAGATAAGGGGCTATCCTCCTGTCCAAAGCCAAGTGGCAGCAGTTCCAAGTGAATTACTCAGAGCCTGAGATGCTAGCAGTAGTGCACATGGGCATTTCACACACCAGCTGGATAACTGCTGAGGGCAGAAACTTCCAGGACTACCTGGTGATGCCTGGAAGTGGAGCACAGTGGGAGATCTTTGGAGAGCTTGGTCTGCATCCTCTGGTGTGTATGGAAACCTGTGCCTGGAGAACTCTGCAGGCAAGTGGTGACAGGAGTCATCAGTGAGGCCAAAAGCAGGACAATGGATGGCCAGCCTGCACGTCACTGTTGAACATGGCAAGAACACACAGGTATCTCAAGAGGGAAGCGGGTGCTCTGGAGGTAGCTGAGCTTAAGTTGTATCAGTGGTGAAGACACTCTGCCTTCTAGGGAAGGCGATTCCCTCAATAGAGGTCCTGGGATGGCAGGAGGAGGACAAGAGCTCAAGCCAGAGGACACATTGTTCACATCAAGAGACTGTTCAGGATGGAAATGCCAGAAAGAACCTCCCAATGAGAGATTCAGCATCCAAAGTCCTGTCACATCAAGGCCATCAGTGCTAACAACATTGTCTGAGAGGAAATTATGTTAGGTTAAAGACTTCTCTTTTCTTCTAATCTCTGTCCCTATTCTAGAGTAGCCAAAAGCAGCAGAGAGATGAGAATGAGAAAGGGAAGAGCGTGGAAGAAGGAAGAGGAAGAAGAGACCACACCTCTTCTTTATGGGCAGGGGACCACCCCCCTTCTCTGTGGCCAGGGGACCACCCCTCCTCCACGGTCAGTAGACCACACCCCTCTTCCATGATCAGTGGACCACACCCCTTATCCACGGCCAATGGACCACACCACTTCTCCGTGGTCAGCAGATCACATCCCTTTCTCAGGCCCAGGGATGAGTCCTGAGCTGGATGATAGAAAGCGGCGTTGAATCACATGCAAGACTAAAATTTTAATATGGCAGGTTTTGACTTGGATAGCCTTGGACTCTTTAATACCTGAAAATAAGCCTTAATTATTAAACAGAATGTTCTCATGACTATAAGGGAGAGGACAGCTCTGAGTTCTGCCAGAGATGGTGTCAGAGGACAGGGAGGGGAAATCAGAAACAGCATGTTTAAAGGCATGGTTAGAGGAAAATAAAGCCCTTTCTTATTTCTACGCCATCAATTTCAGACTGCTTAATATGCAACCTTCATAACTAATTCTCTGGTTTAATCTGTTACTGTGTTTAGTTTGGTTTAGTACTGTAAATGAAAAGGTGAAATGCATTGGAGTCATACCTCTAGCTGGGCAAATACTATCTCAGAAGTGCAAACCACATTTCCTTGGCCCTAGTCGGCCTTTCCTGGCACCCTAGAGAGCTAGAGGGCTCTGTTCTCACCCCTACAGTCCATCAGGTACTGTCCACCATCCCTCTCCCCAACTGGATTGCATTTCTGCATTTGGTTTGCCTTTCTCTAGACATTGTGCTCCCCAAGATCAGAGGCTGAATCTCTAATGGTTAGTCTAGAGTAACTTTCAACAGAGCAGTTGACAAGTATGTTTCTGCCTCTGATCTTACCTCCCTGCCCAGTCCAGAGTCAGCGGCCTCAGTTTTCTCTTCTGTAAAATGGCACACTGAACTAGATGATTTGTGGGTCCTTCTAAGCCCAGAAAACTTGGATTAACAGAATGGGGTTTTGTTTATTCCTACCCTGGGAAATGTTCTGATAACCAGCTGTTGGGTGTTCAGTGCTGGACTTTCTTGAGGGCAAGGTCCAAAAGGGCCATAGGGACAACTCACCTCTGTGCCGGTCATATATGATGCAATGTTTTGCCTTGGGGTGTGACAGGACATACTCAGGGTCCCTGCGTAGGACTGGCAGTCCTCCCCACCCCTCCTGACTCACTCTATAAGCAAAAGGGAAGCCTGTTGTCAGGTGGCCTCTGATCTGAGTTTCACTGGGACCACAGTCCCTGGGAGAGAGGAAAAACAAGCTGGACCCCAGTCCAACAGGTTTTAATATGCTGCATGTGAGCGCAGCTTCACGCTTCAGTCATGTTTGACTCTTAGTGACCCTATAGACCACGGTTCACCAGGCTCCACTGTCCATGGGACTCTCCAGGCAAGAATACTGGAGTGGGTTGCCATGCCCTCCTCCAGGGATCTTCCTGACCCAGGGCTCAAACCCACATCTCTTACATCTCCTGCACTGGCAAGCAGGTACTTGCTAGCACTGCCTGGGAAGCCCCTTTTTAACATGGTACACACAACTGTGCGAGTAGCTCAGGCCCAAGAAGCACAGCATCAGTGCAGCTGAAAACCAGGAAAGAGGATCTAGGTCTGATTCACCAGCAACACCGATGCCGAGTCCCAAGGACTGGCCGGAGTTTAAGTTGCTGCTGCCTGGGCTCAGGATTAGGCCTCTTAAAGGGAGGCAGGCATGCTGAGGGTGCAAGTGAGGATTCAGTTCAGTTCAGTTCAGTCGCGCAGTCGTGTCCAACTCTTTGCGACCCCATGAATCGCAGCACGCCAGGCCTCCCTGTCCATCACCAACTCCCGGAGCTCACCCAGACCCACGCCCATGGAGTCAGTGACACCATCCAGCCATCTCATCCTTGGTCATTCCCTTCTCCTCCTGGATTAGGGGGCCCATTAAATTACAAGGTGGCTTTCCCTGGTGGCTCAGATGGTAAAGCATCTGCTTGCAATGCGGAAGACCCTGGTTCAATCCCTGGGTCAGGAAAATCCCTTGGAGAAGGAAATGGCAACCCACTCCAGTACTTGTGCATGGAAAATCCCATGGACCGAGGAGCCTGGTAGGTTATAGTCCATGGGGTCACAAAGACTTGGACACGAGTGAGTGATTTCACTTTCTTTCTAAATTACAAGGGAGGCCCAAAGCTTGGAAGCTTCCCAAACTGGCTTCTCAGATTTCCCTATTGCTCTGTTTGTGGTTTGTATGTCAGCATTGTATGCTGTAAATGAGTAAGCACTGGGACTTGTGTATATTTGTCCACAAAAGCACCAAGCTCGTACAAAGGGGATGGAGCAGCGGTTGCCTGTAATGTTGGATATGGACTATTTCCAGGAGGTTGGGGGTCCTCTAGGGTGCTCTAGCTGTGCTGAGAGAATTTCACGATACTGAGGATGAACCAGATAGAGGTTTTTTTTTTTTTTTTTTTTTTTTTTTTTTAAATTGGGATATAATTGCTTTACAACATTGTGTTAGTTTCTGCTGTACAACAGTGTGAATAAGCTATAAGTATACTTATATCCCCTCCGTCTCGAGCCTCCCTCCCACCCCACCGTCCGACCTCTCTAGGTCATCACAGAGCACTGAGCCGAGCTCCCTGGTGCATATAGCAGCGTCCCCCTAGCTAGAGATAGAGGGGTTTTGTGAGCCTTGAAGCTGGGGAATTCTGAACCTCCTCAACCTTCTCAATAGACACATATATGAGAGCATTTCTATGATTAGAACAGGCATGGCAGCTGATCATTTTGGATCACAAGGCCCTTCTGTGCCTCCATCTCCTTGCCTATGGACAGGATGTATACTACCAGTACCATCCCCAGGGTCTCTGCCTCTTGGGAGAACTCTTAGCAGGGAGAATTCTGTGCCTGGGAGGATGACTGGGGTCAAGAGGGAAGGCAGAGATAGCAGAGCTACCATCCAGGCCCCGGCCATCTCCTTGGGGCTGTGTGACTTTGCAGAGAAATTCAAACCCCCGACCGGTGGGACTGCTGGCTGCAATCCCTTCCCACTCAGCAATGACTCAGGCAGGCCAGCCCCACTGGAGGCAGGCAACTGTTTAATGGCTTGCTTAAGAATGCTGTATTTCCTGGTCTGATTTCTTTAGGGTCTAACCTAAGACCTCTTAGGAATGCACCAGTGATTCTAAGCCAGGCTTCCTGGGGTGCCTTGGGCATCCTCATTTTATCCCGGTGACAGGAGGTGGCTGTTTCAGCAGAAAAAGTTATCAGAGTGACTAGGTTGGGCCGACACAAGGGAGAAATGTTCTACTTTCCAACAAAAGGAATCTCTGAAGCATCTTCATCCTTTTAGGGTTTTAATTATGAAATAAAGCATATTTATGGGAGAAAAATAAACATTGAACTTCAGTTTTATTTAGGGCTCATTTTCGATGGCCAGGAATAACCCTCATCAAGCCATCACAAACACAGAGGGCAGCGTTGGGAGTATACCTGCAGTGAGATAGATGAACTCAAAAGTAGAATTCTGACAGGGACCCACTGCCGACTGCTCAGCCTCTCTGCAGCTGGACAGGGAGGGAGTTGTAAGTTGAGGGTGTCTCTGGGGGTCCCAAAGGCAGGTGTCCATGGGCCTTCTCTGCCAAATCATTGTGGCCCACTGCTGTGGGTTCAGCTGTGTCTCCGCAAAAGGTAGGCTGAAGTCCTACCTGACACTCCCACCTGCCCTGGTATCTGTGGATGTACCCTTATTTGGAAATTGAGTCTTTGCTGATGCTAGTAAGGAAAAATGAGTTCATGCCGAATTTGGTTGGGCTCAAAATTTAATCCCTGGTTTCCTTATAAGAAGAATCACAGTGACACACATAATACACAGAGGTCATGTGAAGACAGACAGAAATTGGAAAGGTGCAGTCCAAGTCAAGGAATGCCAGGATCACCAGCAGCCCCTGGCAGCGAGAAGCACAGAAGGATTCTTCCCACCAGCCATCTGGGGGAACCTGGCCCCGCTGACACCTTGATCTTGGAATTCTACCTTCCAGAACTGTGAGAGAATAAAGGTTCTGTTTCTTTAAGACAGCTGCTTTGTGGCACTTTGTAACAGCTTTCCTAGGAAACAAATACACCCAGGTACCCCATGGGCCTTCTAGCAGCTAGCAGACAGCATCCTCTTCCTTTGTCTGCTGCTCAAGTTCTTGATACAAAAGTAAACTGGCTCCAGGCATCTTTTGTGACTGTCCTGAGGTCCATTAGCTCTTGATGGTTCAAGGGTGCCCTGGGCCAGTCAATTATAACCCAATGTGTTGGGGTCACATGGAACACAGTAGGGCTCCTTAAGCCCAAAAGGCCAGAGATGTCCAGTCTCCTAAAGCATGTCCATCAAACCCAGGTGCCTGGCTCCAGAGCCCTTCTGAACATGGACAGGGCCTGAAGGGAGTTTTCTGTGGTGCTGTGCTCTGCTCCGAGAGACCTTTTGCCTTCTCCTCTTTCTTCTCCTCTTTCTCTCTCTGTATATCAATCTAGGTCCTACTTTTCATTGCTAATGGCTGGGGAGAAAAGTAGATCATTTTTACTAAAGGAGTTTCTATGGAAAATACGGGAACTTGGGTCCTGGATTCAGATTTCCAAGTCTTGAGTTTAAAGCTCAGTTTTGGAACTTACTGGGTAAACTTTTCCACCTCACTGAGTTTCCATATCCCTCCTGTGAAATGAAGTCAATGCCATGGACCTGTTTAGAATGTAATCAGATAAGAACGTGGATGTGAACGTTCTTTGATCTGGTGGAAGCTCCCACCCCAATCAGAATCCTGCAAGTGAGAAGCAGCTCCCCAGTCCAGGATGGGTCCGGTGCAGAATCTAGGACTTGCAGACCGAGGGGCAGGCTCAGAGATGGGATGCTTGCTGGCCACCTGCTTTTCCTTTGTCTTTTTCGATAATGCTAATTTGGTTACTCTTAGTAACAGCTATTCCCCATTACTATTACTCATTGCAGGCTCTGAATCATTCTGATGGATACAACTTGACATCAACCAATTTGCCTAATTCATCACCTCTGCATTTCTTTAATACTAAAGGCAAAGTAGGAAGGTTTTCCAACTGGCTTTGCAATTTTCTTTTCCCCTCTACTCCTGCATCCATGGGGGATGCAGAGAAGGCTTTTTCAAAAGGCTTTTGTGTGGAGAAATCCACTGACTAGTCCCTGTGTGGCCTCACTCAAGAGCAGAGTGACCGTGGCTTTGCTGTATCCTTGACTCTCAGCCCCAGGGCTGGTTGTTGGGCAGTCATTCATTTTTCTGTCTGTGTTAAGCCCAGCCCAGCTGGGTCTGACTGCAGTCTTAGCTGCCTTGCACTCATGCAAGTTTAGGTATGGCCTAAAGGTTGGCACTCTTGTCCCATGGCTCAGCCCGGATTCTCCCCAGCTCCAGTTGTGAAAGGTCCTAGGTGGACTCATCCTTTCAAACCCAGCCCTGCCATCTTCTCCATGGAGGAATAATTCTCTTCCCTTATCCCTTCTCCTGTTCCTTCAATAGGACCTTTAATTTTTTATTTCACATTACAAACAATAGTGTTCACTGTAACAAAATCAAACAATACAGAAATATATAAAGAAAAGTTTTATTTTCTTTTCTCTCTTCTCTCTCTCTCGGTTCACCCTCACCTTTGCATTCCCCTTGGATAACCAATGTTTTGTTTTGTCTGCATCTTCCAGTGCCTTCCATTGCATACCCACATTGACCTATTCATCCTTATATTCACATACATAAAGGGTTTTTTTTCTTAATTTTCTTTTTCTTTTTACTTTGACTGCATTGAGTCTTCACTGCAGCACACTGGCTCCAGAGCACATGGGCTCAGTAATTACAGTGTGAGGGCTTTGTTGACCCAAAGCACGGTCCCCTACCAGGGATTGAACCCAAGTCCCCCGCGTTAGAAAGCAGATTATTAACCACTGGACCACCAGGGAAGTCTTTCTCTTAATTTTTAAATGGGATCTTACTAAATATATACACAATTATCTTTTCTTTTTAACTTGGCAATATATTGTGAACATTCCTTCATGCCAGTTCACATATATATAATTAATTTTAATGGTTTTATTATGTTCCATACATTTATTCACCCCTTGTTTTTTGTTCTGCAATCTTTGGACACATATCATTTTTTCTCTATAGAAAAGTCTAAATGTGTGACTTCTGGGTCAAAGGCTGTGACATACTTAATTCTTGCAGTTACTACCAGATAGGGTGTAGTGACAATATGGAGATGTCTGTTTCCTCACACTTTCACCAGCTTTTCCAGGTTACGAGTAAATAGTTTCTATTTGTGCCTATCTGCTGACTGACAAGTGGCATTTTATTGCTCTAACTTGTATTTCCCTAAATACTAGTGAGTTGGAGCACCTTTTTGTGTTTATTGGCCCTTTGTATTTCTTTTCCTGTGAATTCCTGTCCAAGTCTTTTGTCCATTTTTAATTGTATCTTTTAACACTGAATGCCTGATATTAGTTATCTTTGTATCTGTCCAACATTCCCCATAATAAGAGCCAACATTTACATAGCATATAAAGGACTTTTTGCATGCATTAGCTCTTTATGTCCTTGCTATGATTTTATGAGATATCTGTAATTATCCTCAGTTTGAGGAAACCAAAGCTCAGAGATCTGCTCAAGATGCTTAGGCTTTCAGTGGCAGGATTGAGACCCTCAACAACCTTCCACAGCACTGCCTGAAGGATCCATGGGTGACTTATTCTTCCATATGTTACCTTGCATAGACCTTATACCAGGGAATAGTTGCAGAATGGGTAGGGAGATATGTGATGGATGGATTGATGGGGTACTGGTAGACAAACTCAGGGATACATGAAAAGATGGAGAGTTGGCTCAATTTCCCAATTTAATCACTTCACCCCACCCTCATGTTTGTCTCCTGAATCCCTGCTAAGAGACACCCTTCTCAACATTCATTATCATTGCCAGGCATGGTTTTCTGGACCTTTCTGTATTTCTTGACTTTCCCTGAAATAGTGAGGTATCTCTGACCCACACATGGAAAACAGCCCCTTGCCTCAGGTAGACATCATTTCAAAAGTGTCACAGAAAGGAAAGGTATAACACAGCAATTCTCAACTAAAGTGGAAATTGCATCCTCTTTGGCAATGTCTGGAGACATTTCTGGTGTCACAACTGGGAGAGAAGCTGCTCTAACAACCAGGCTTCAACATGCCTGGTTGAAGCCAGGCATGCTGCTAAACACCCTCCAATGCACAAGACAGTACCCACAACAAGAATTATTCTGCCCAAAATATCAATAGTACTGCCCTTGAAGAGCCCTGGCTTCAAGTCACAGCAAGCCAAGAAGCCATGCGATGAAAGGGAAGGATAGAGGATTTGCAAACTCAAGGGACTCGGCTTTGAGGGTTAAGGTGCCTGCACCTCAGCTGTATGATCTTGGACCAGTCATGTAGCCTCTCTCTAAGCCTTCCTTTTCTCAGATGACGGATGGGGATAATTATATCTTCCTTGAGAAGGAATTGGGAAAATGCAGCAGAATGGCAAATGTGTAAGGGTGCCAGGTAAGGTCATGAGGAAGCATTTGGGAAATTCTCTTGTTTATCAGAGGCTTCCCTCACAGCTCAGTTGGTAAAGAATCTGCCTGCAATGCAGGAGACCCCGATTTAATTCCTGGGTCTGGAAGATCTGCTGGAGAAGGGATAGGCTACCCACTCCAGTATTCTTGGGCTTCCCTGGTGGCTCAGCTGGTAAAGAATCCGCCTGCAATGCGGGAGACCTGGTTTCTATCCCTGGGTTGGGAAAATCCCCTGGAGAAGGAAAAGGCTACCCACTTCAGTATTCTGGCCTGGAGAATTCCATGGACTGTATAGTGCATGAGTCGCAAAGAGCAAGTTTGGGGGGGCTTGGCTTCTACTCTCTGGGTTTCTGGACTGGCTGTCTGTGGGGTCTTTGGATGTAAAAATGCAGGTGTTTGTGGTTTAGAGTGCAAAAGGCGAGCTGAATGCTAATCTCTCGGTGTCCTTGTTTGCTCCTCTGGAAACTTCACGGGTGGACAGCTAATCAATGGGCGGAAATGATGACTCCTGCATTGTGCACATGCCGACTGGCAGCCCGTGGCTGAAGCCCGGGCCTCGGGAACGTGCTCTTCCTCTTGAAGGAAAGCTGAGCCAGGAATGGAGGTGGAATTCCGAGTCCTGGGTCTGGTTGGCTGGAGCAAAATCTGATGCATTCGGGGCATCGGACAAGGTGGCAAAGGAAAGAGGGTCAGATGAGGAAGTGTCAAAATTAGGGCCTGGAAAATCAAGAAGAACGAAAAGGGGAAAGAGAAAAGAAAGTAGGAAGAGATCTTGAGGAGTTTTGGAGCCTGAAAGCAGATCCTCAAAAAGGCATTTTACACTCTTGGTCTTGGGATGGGAAACGATTTTTCTAATCAGCCCTTTCCACCTCATCTCAACTCAGACCTTACCTCACAGCTGACAACATTTCCTAACCCAGACTGCACTCTCTTCTCTATCCCAACCCAGGCCCTGTCCTCTGGTCTCTCTTTTCCCCATGCCTAGATTGCCAACCCTTCCTTCAACCTCTCTGCTCTGACTAGAATCCCATCCAGCATCTTTGGCTCCATCCATCATGCTGACTTTGGTAAGGAAAGAGAAAGGGTGAGGGCAGAGGAGAGGAGCTGGTTGCTTTTGAACACAGGGAATCAAAACTCCCCAGCTGACTTCCAGCTTATTCTGCCCCAAGGACCAGAAGGGTAGTCTTTTCCTTAATATATCTGGGGCTAGAACCAGCCTATGCACAAATGCACATGTTCTGTTTGGGGTCATAAATGGTGGTTCATGGGCATCTTTCTAGAGTTTCTGGAATTCACAGCTTGAATGCACTTAGGACTCATGCCCTAAGCCAGGTTCTGCATCTTCCCAGCATGACTGACCCCAAACCCATTGGTCTTCTTGCCTTTCTAGAACTCTTGGGCTAGGATTGCCCTCAGCTCAGTAAGAAGCTTCTATAGGGGTGGAGGAGAGGAACAGATAAAGTCAAGGATGTCAGGTTAGCTTGTAAGGTGATTCAGACCCTAGTTCTGGGAAGGAAAAACCCCAGGAAATTCCTTAATCAGTGTTTCTCATTCAGCAGTAGTAGCAGGCGGGGTGAAAGGGACACAGACTGCCTGTCTCCCTATGTGGGGACCAGCCCCTGGGAGAGTCAGGGCTGCCTCCAGCCTGTCTGGGTGGGTGGGGATTGCAGGGCTGGTGTGGCAGCTGTGGGCTGCACGGAGGCCTGTCAGGGAGGAATGATTAATGAACAGCCGCACCAGCTGAGGCTAACCTTTGGAGAGCCGGGCAGGACATCTGCAGAACTGTCAGCGCTCTGACAAGGACAGAGCTGAACAACCAATTATGCCGCCATCACTAAGGTGGGCTGTCACTTTAATCCCAGCCATTCACTTAGGCAAGGACAGGGAAATTTCTCCTCTGGAGGAGCATGTCTTGACCACCTTAACCATTTCAGGACAGGGCAGGGGCCCTTGATAGAAGCTGCCCCAGCAGCTGCTCTTGATAATTTTTCCCCTTTCTGGGCTTTCCCTCTGGTTTCCAGTCTCTCTTTCCTACCAGCCATGGAAGCAGAATTCCAAAACCACATGGATTCCTCCCATTCCATTCTGCTGCCTTCCAGGATTTGCAGGATAAAGTCTGAATTCCTTAACCTGGCATCAAAGCTCTTCTTTCCATAGTTCACTCCATCATTTTCTAATGAGCAATTACCTACTGAGAATTTGGTATGTAGTAGGCAGCCTGCGCTCTCATGAGCAGAGTAATTAAACACAAGAGAGTTCTTACCCTTTAGAAGCTTGTGATCTCAGAATAGAGGCAGATAAGTAAGTCCTTGAGTAGAGTATAAAATCTCTCATAGAGGTAGTAATAGAAAGCTGTGGGGAGTCAGAGGAGACATTGCAGCTGGATTGGTGGGACAGAGGGGCAGGGATAATCCTGGGCTTTATCTAAAGTGCTGAGCATACATTGGTCAGACAGAGAGGTAGGGAAAGGACCAAGACACAAAGGTAAAAAATTCATGAATTCCAGCAATGGCAAGTAATTCCATGTGTCTAGAACGCCAGGTACATGGGAAGCAGTTGATTAGTCTGGAAGAGTGAGGACCAAATGGTGAAGGGCTTTGAAGGCCTTCAAAGTGAAGGCCTTCACTTTGAAAAAGTGATTTAGGCTTTATCCTGTCTTTTGGAGTAGATTTGGGAAAAGCCCTCCTACCTATGTTTTTGACATTCTCTATAACTCTGTTTTACCATATATCCTGGTTTCCAACCACAATGGAATGGACTTTTTGTCATTTCCTGACCTTACCATATTTTCATACACCTGTGTTTCTGCTCCTGCGATTTTCTCAATCTGAAATGTCCTTCCCCCATTCTTTGCTGTAAAGCTGGGAACTGTGTTTAGCTGCTGATAACAGAGGCCCCAAAGAAGTGTAGCTTAAGCAAAATGAAGGCTTACTTTTCTTTCATGTAACATGAAGTTTACTGATAAGTAACCCAGCAGGAAGACCACAGTATCATCAGGTGACCTAGGATCTTTCCAGGTTACTCTTGCAGCATCCTTAGTGTATAGCTTCCAACCTCAAAATCACCATGGTCACATGGTGGATGCTAGAGCCACAGGCTTCGTATCCTCATTCCAAGAAAGAGGAAAAGGAGAAACCAACAAAAAGATACTTTTCAAATAAGTCAGCCACTTTGAGCTTTTCTAGACATTTTACATGATGTAAAAATAGAATAATATAATACAATAATCTTTCTAAAAAATGATGAAGCGTGGAGTTGGAAGAAGAGAACATTAAAGTATGTTTAGCTATTTACCTTAGATAGAAAAATCTTAAAAGATTCCAACATGATAATTAGAAAAGTGTAAATTAAGATTTATTTTTGAAAAATATTAAATTGGAATAGTGGTATTAGAGCCAACTAATGCATTAAAGAGAATGAATACAAAGAAACTAGAATCCATCTACCAACAGACAAGTAGAAAAAGATAGACAGTTAATATAAGATGAAAGAAAAAAAACTAGTTGTAATGATGTATATTAATGCATTAAACTCCCCTATTAAAATATAAAGACTGTCATATTTTAGAAAAAGTAAAATTTGACTATATTTTACCTTTGGGACAATCAACTAAGTTAATGTTAGAAAGAAAGGCAATGCCAAAGAATGCTCAAACTACCGCACAATTGCACTCATCTCACATGCTAGTAAAGTAATGCTCAAAATTCTCCAAGCCAGGCTTCAGCAAGACGTGAACCGTGAACTCCCTGATGTTCAAGCTGGTTTTAGAAAAGGCAGAGGACCCAGAGATCAAATTGCCAACATCCACTGGACCATGGAAAAAGCAAGAGAGTTCCAGAAAAACATCTATTTCTGCTTTATTGACTATGCTAAAGCCTTTGACTGTGTGGATCACAGTAAACTGTGGAAAATTCTGAAAGAGATGGGAATCCCAGACCACCTGACCTGCCTCTTGAGAAATCTGTATGCAGGTCAGGAAGCAACAGTTAGAACTGGACATGGAACAACAGACTGGTTCCAAATAGGAAAAGGAGTACATCAAGGCTGTATATTGTCACCCTGCTTATTTAACTTATATGCAGAGTACATCATGAGAAATGCTGGACTGGAAGAAACACAAGCTGGAATCAAGATTGCTGGGAGAAATATCAATAACCTCAGATATGCAGATGACACCACCCTTATGGCAGAAAGTGAAGAGGAGCTAAAAAGCCTCTTGTTGAAAGTGAAAGAGGAGAGTGAAAAAGTTGGCTTAAAGCTCAACATTCAGAAAACGAAGATCATGGCATCTGGCCCCATCACTTCATGGGAAATAGATGGGGAAACAGTAGAAACAGTGTCAGACTTTGTTTTTTTGGGCTCCAAAATCACTGCAGATGGTGACTGCAGCCATGAAATTAAAAGACGCTTACTCCTTGGAAGAAAAGTTATGACCAACCTAGATAGTATATTCAAAAGCAGAGACATTACTTTGCCGACTAAGGTCCGTCTAGTCAAGGCTATGGTTTTTCCTGTGGTCATGTATGGATGTGAGAGTTGGACTGTGAAGAAGGCTGAGCACCGAAGAATTGATGCTTTTGAACTGTGGTGTTGGAGAAGACTCTTGAGAGTCCCTTGGACTGCAAGGAGATCCAACCAGTCCATTCTGAAGAAGATCGGCCCTGGGATTTCTTTGGAAGGAATGATGCTAAAGCTGAAGCTCCAGTACTTTGGCCACCTCATGCGAAGAGTTGACTCATTCGAAAAGACCCTGATGCTGGGAGGGATTGGGGGCAGGAGGAGAAGGGGACGACCGAGGATGAGATGGCTGGATGGCATCACGGACTCGATGGATGTGAGTCTGAGTGAACTCCGGGAGTTGGTGATGGACAGGAAGGCCTGGCATGCTGCAATTCATGGGGTCGCAAAGAGTTGGACACGACTGAGCGACTGAACAGAACTGAATGTTAGAAAAAATAACTTTTAAAGGGATGGGCAGACGCACAGGCAAACACGAAGAAATAAGGGACCATAATATTAATTGGATATAATATAAGTCAGAACAATGAAGAATTAAAGAAGAAAAAGCATCTTGTTTCATGTGGATGAAATTCCAGGTTGAAAAATCATATTCATTTATTTATTTTATGGATGCATCAGGTCGTAGTTGTGGTGAGTGGGCTTCTCTTTAGTGCAGCTTGCAGGCTCAGTAGTTACGCAAGTGGGTTTAGCTGCCCTCCAGCATATGGGATCATAGTTCCCCAACCAGAGATGAAACCTGCATCCGCTTCACTGGAAGACAGACTCTTTACAACTGGACCACCAGGAAAGTCCCTAGGGATCCCAGTTTTAGCCTGAGTAGGAGTCAGAAATCTCTCTTTCTTTTGGGATACCAGAAATCATGTGAACAGAGGCTGAAGGGTCTCTTGGGAGAGAACTCAAGTTGTGTCTACTGCAGGGGTTGATGTGCTTTGTATGTCCTATGAGATGATGTGTCTTCCTGTGCCCGAAGTCTTTTTGCCTGAGATTTTAGAAGGCTCATCATTAGGAATAAAGAAACCAAGTGCAATGAGTGTAATCTGGGAAAGAAACCTTAGTAACCAGAGGTGAAGCAATTCTTAGGACAGTGTGGTATCTATTATTGGAATTTACCTTTGGACCCATTTCCAGGTATTTTCCTAATATGTCCTTTAGAAAGTATGGAAATTGTACTCAAAGACTTAAATGATTGTTTTCTCAAAAAGATGGTGACAGAAAGAAAAACAGCAGCAGTAGATCCTTGAGATCCCTACCTCCACCCTCCCGCCCCACACCCTCTCTCTGGATTATCCCCGTGCATCAGTCCCTAGCATCCTGCATCCTGCATCAAACCTGGACTGGCAATTCGTTTCGCTTATGATATCACACATGTTACATTGCCACTCTGCCAACCCATCCCACCCTCTTCCTCTCCCACAGAGTCTGCTTTTTAATATGCTGTCTAGGTTGGTCATAGCTTTTCTTTCAAGGAGCAAGTGTCTTAATTTCATGGCTGCAGTCTCCATCTGTAGTGATTTGGAGCTCCCCAAAATAAAGTCTGTCACGGTTTCTACTGTTTCCCCACCTATTTGCCTGAAGTGATGGGACCAGGTGCCATGATTTTTGTTTTTTGGATGTTAAATTTTAAGCCAGCTTTTTCACTCTCCTCTTTAGCTCTTTAGCTCCTCTTAGCTTTCTGCCATAAGGGTGGTATCGTCTGCATATCTGAATTTATTGATATTTCTCCTGCCAATCTTGATCCAGCTTGTGCTTCAAACAGCCCAGCATTTTGCTTGATGTACTCTCCATATAAAGTAAATAAGCAGGGTGACAATACTACAGCCTTGACATACTCCTTTCCTAATTTTGAACCAGTCTAGTGTTTCATGTCCGGTTATAACTGTTGCTTCTTGCTGCTGCTGCTGCTAAGTCGCTTCAGTTGTGTCCGACTCTGTGCGACCCCGTAGACGGCAGTCCACCAGGCTCCTCCATCCCTGGGATTCTCCAGGCAAAAACACTGGAGTGGGTGCTTCTTGACCTGCATACAGATTTCTCAAGAGGCAGACACACAGTAGTCTGGTAGTTTTAAATGGGTATTTGGTTTATAATGATGATAAGTAACTTACTGCATAGTTACTATTTGTTAATTTCTTTCCAAAGAGCTTAGACTATTAACTTGGTCCTGAAAACAGCTTATAAATTATCAGCATTTATAGGTGATGAAAGTAGCTGCAGAAAGACTAAGTAGCTTGGATAAGATCTAGTTTGCTGCTGAGCCAGGAATTGAGCTCTGGGTGTCTAAGTCTAGAGTTAGAGCTCTTAACCACTATGCTGTGTTGCACCTCAAGCTTAGGTTGTAGTATGCAGAGAGTGTAAATTCAAAATAGTCACGTAGGTTGTCAAAACTATCTTTTAAGAACATAGAGTGTGAATTATACATGACAATGAAATTTAATTGCATTTTGTTAGTCTTAGCTGTACATTGTAGTTTAAATAATTTAATTATCATTAAAATTGATTGGTCATTAACTATTTAAGCTCAATCTTGTGCTGAGTGTTAGGTTAGGTCAGTGATATTCAAACTATGTGTGGGGAATTTTTTGGGGGTTTCTGAGTCATAATTGTTTTCATAGTAATGTTAAGATATTTCCCTTTTCCCTTTTTATTTTCTCACCTGGAATGTAGAATGATAGATACATATGAAAACATTATTGCTTTGATGGCTATTGGAATGTGTAATCGTGTTTTTGTGTTTTTTTTGCTTTTGCTTTGAGATACAATTTTCAGTACTGTAAAACTCACCCTTTTAAAGCATGTAGTTCAGGGGCTTCCCTAGTGATCTAGCAGTTAAGATTTTATGCTTCCAGTGCAGGGAACACAGGTTTGATTCCTGGTTGGGGAACTAAGATCCCGCATTCCATGAGGTGTGGCCAAAAAAAAGCATGCAGTTTTCAGTGTATGTTCATAAGCTTATGTAACCATCACCATTATTTAATTCCAGAACATGTTCATCTTCCTCCAAGAAACCCTGTGCTCTTTAGCAATCACCCTGCATTCCCCCCCACCCCCACCCCCTCAAGCTTTTGGCAACTACTGAACTGCTTTTCTGTCTTTGGAATTGCCTACTTTGGATGTTTCATATAAGTAGAATCATTTAACATGTGGCTTTTTGTGCCTAGTTTCTTTCACTGAAGCATAATGTTTTCAAGATTCATCCATAATATATCGTGTATTAGCGCTTCATTCCTTTCTATGGTTGAATAGTAATACTACATTGTATGGAATGATACCACATTTTGTTTATCCATTCATCATTTGATAGACATTTGGGTTTTTTCCACTTTTTGGCTGTTACAAATATTGTTGCTTTGAACATTCATCTATAAGTTTTTGTGTGGATATATGTTTTCATTTCTCTTGGATTATACCCAAGAGTGGAATTGCTGAGGGTTTTGATACATTTATGTTTAACTTTATGGAGGACCTGCCGAACTATATTCCTGAGAGGCTTCACTATTTTATATTTTCACTAGTAATATATGAGGGTTCTAATTTCTACCCATCCTCACCAACGCTTGTTATTGTCCATCTTTTAAATTATAGCTATCTAACTGGTGAAGTGGTATCTCATTGTGGTTTTGATTTGCAGTTCCTTAATGACTAAATGATGTTGAGCATCTCTTCATATGTCTGTTGGCTCTTTGTATATTTTATTGGGAGAAATGTCTATTTAAATTCTTTGCTCATTTAAAAAATTGGATTATTTGTCTTATTGTTATAAGAGTTCTTTATATATTCTGGATATTAGATCCTTGTTAGATAAATGATATGCAAAAATGTTCTCCCCTTTTGTGAATTATCTGTTCATTTTCAAATGTAAGAATTGTGGCAAAATATGCATAAAAGTTACCATTTTAATCATTATTAAGTGTATATTCAGTGATACTAGGTACATTTACAGTGTTGCACAAATCATCACCACCATCCATGTTCAGAACTTTTTCCTTTTTCCTGTGCTGTGCCCACTAAGCTGCTGCTGCTGCTGCTAAGTCACTTCAGTCGTGTCACACTCTGTGTGACCCCATAGACGGAAGCCCACCAGGCTCCCCTATCCCTGGGATTCTCCAGGCAAGAACACTGGAGTGGGTTGCCATTTCCTTCTCCAATGCATCAAAGTGAAAAGTGAAAGTGAAGTCGCTCAGTCATGTCTGACCCTCAGCGACCCCAAGGACTGCAGCCTTCCAGGCTCCTCCATCCATGGGATTTTCCAGGCAAGAGTACTGGAGTGGGGTGCCATTGCCTTCTCTGGCCCACTAAACAATAACTCCTTATTCCCTCCTCCCCTCAACCCCTAGTAGCCATCATTCTACTTTCTGTTTCTATGACTTTGACTACTGTATGTAATTAGAATTATATAATATCTATCCTTTTGTAACTTGTGTACTCATTTAGCAATGTCTTCAGAGTTCTTCTATGCTCTAGTATGTGTCGGAATTTCCTTCCTTTTTAAGGCTGAATAATTATCTATTGTATTTATGTATATACTATATTTTGTTTTTCCAGTTATCTGTTGATACACACTTTGGTTGCTTCTGCCTTTTGGCTTTTGTGAATAATGCTGCTGTGAATATGGGCATTACAAATAGCTGTTTGGTTCCCTGCTTTCTGTTCTTTGGAAATACACCCAATATTCCAGAAGTGGAATTGCTGGATCGTGTGGTAAATCTTTAATTTTTTGAGGAATTGCCATTTTGTTCATTTTCTGGAGTGTGTTTTTTCAAGCATGCAAGTTTTAGGTTTGATAAAGTTATATTTTATTTTTTCTTGTGCTTCCAGAGTCATATCTAAGATAAACCAAGATTATAAAAATTTACACCTATGTTTTCTTCTGACAGTTTTGTAGTTTTAGCTTTTACATTTAGTTCTTTGACCCATTTTTAGATAATTTTATATGTGCTGTGAGGTAGAAGTCCAACTTCATTCTTTTTCATGTGGCTGTCCAGTTGTCCCGGTATCATTTATTGGCAAGACTGTTATTTCGCTTGTTGAATGCTCTTGGCATCATTGTTGAAATCAGTTGGCCATAAATGTCTCTGTTTACTTCTGGATTCTCGATTCTGGAGTCTCCATTGATTTGTATGTCTGTGCTTATGGCAGTACCACCCACCCTGTCTTAATTACTGTAGCTTTGTAGAAAGTTTGAAGTTGGAAAATCGAAGTTGAAGTTGTGAGTTTTCCAACTTTACTTTTCTTTTTCAGTATTGTTTTGGCTGTTCTTAGTCCTTTGCATTTCTGTGTGAATTTTAGGATCTGTTTGTCAGTTTTTGAAGAAAACCTTGTATTTCTTTTGTTAAATTTATTCCTGAGTATTTTATTCTTTTTGAAGCAATTGTAATTGGAATTTTGGACTCTACATTGCTAGTATATAGAAATACAATTGATTTTTTTATGTTAATCTTGGATAGCACCTTGCTAGGCTAATTTATAGCTCTAATTACTTTTTTGTAGATTCCTTAGGACTTTATATATAAGAGCATGTCATCTGCAAATATAGATCGCTTTACTTCTTCCTTTCCATTCTGGATGCCTTTTAATTTCTTTTTCTTCCCTAATTGCCCTGGCTAGTACAGTATTGAATAGAAGTGAAGACAGTAAGGAAATTCCTGGTGGTCCAGTAGATAGGACTTGGTGCTTTTACTTCCACAGTCCAGGTTTAACTCCTGATTGGAGAATTAAGATCCCACAAGCTGCACAGCCTAAATAAATAAATAACATTAAAACAAAGTGAAGACAACAAACATCTTTGTCTTGTTTCTGTTCTTAGAGGAGAAAACATTTAGTCCTTCACCTCTAAGTGTGATGTCACATGTGGTTTTTCTGTCAGATTGACGAGAGTTTATTTCCATTCCTAATTTGTTGAGTTTTTTTTTTATTATAAAAGGACATTAGATTTTATCAAATCCTTTTTTTGTGTCAGTTGAAACAACTGTATGGTTTTTGTCCTTTATTAATATGGTGCATTACATTGATTGGTTTTCATATTGAACCAAACTTGTATTCCTAGGTTAGAATACACTTTATCCTGGTATATAACCTTTCATTGCTGGATTTGGTTTGCTAGAATTTGTTGAGGATTTTGCATCTATTTTCATAAGAGATGTTGATGTATAGTTGTCTTGTAATTTCTGGATTTGGTACTAGGGTAATACTGGCCTTATAGAATAAGTTAACAGTGTATTCTTGTATTTTAAAAATTTCTCAGTTTTAATATCTAATGATGTAAATATCAATAGCTAAATACACAAAAACAAAAGTTCTTTGGATTCTTGGTAAGTTT
Source organism: Aepyceros melampus (assembly GCA_006408695.1). NCBI lineage: Eukaryota > Metazoa > Chordata > Mammalia > Artiodactyla > Bovidae > Aepyceros > Aepyceros melampus. Next base: position 160,701 of record SJXQ01005414.1, on the reverse strand, counting down.
TTGAAGCATAAATGCATCCTGAGGTCAAAAAGTTTGAGAACTGCTGGTTTAGGCTAAAGACATACCCTAGTACCCAAGCAGTGAACCAAAAAATATGTCTCTTCTTTCCTCTCATAAACCAATCCCACTTGTGTCATTTTACTCAAGTCATAACTCAAGGTGTCTCAAGAAATAAAGTGAAAACACTACCAGGCTGTGTTAACTTTACAGATTTGAAAAGATAAATGAATGGGCATATTAGACATATATATGTTAGCTAATGCTGTATCTTCAAAACAAATCTTTTTTTAAACTGAAAAATTTGTAAGAGCTGCAGTACTTTTATAGCCACTTATGGTATTGTTATAAGTGTCTTGTATTCTGTCATACAGGTAAAAAATGGCTAGTTTGTGTTTGTAAATTGTATTTACGCTTTCTGTGATAGTACCAGTTTTAAGCCAGTGATTCTCGATATATGAGAGGTACACTTCCTTAGGAAGGTATTTCATAATTGGTTTGGAAGGTCTTTTAAACCACTCACAGCTAGCCTTTCCCATCTCCCATTCTTGTGTTCCTCTTTCTTCTATTGGACATCTATTCTATTCTATTCTATTGGACATGTATTCTGTTCCATTATTCTAAATCCTCTAAGGAGGTGTGTAGCTTGTTTTCTTCACACCTGCTTCCTTAAAGCCAGAAAACCAGACCCATGTTTTTCTAATTAGTGTCTGTTTATTTTTCTGTTTTCCTCTACAGCTTCTCTTCTTTTAAGATTGGTACTCTACTGGCTGTTTCTTACCTGACTTTGTCATTTCAGTCTAGGAACTTCTGTGTCACTCCCCTGTATTCACTGATACTTTGGTATAATTCTTCATATCAAATCAGGCAGTTGGAAGTGTAACACTGAAGGTTACTTAACATCTTAAGTTTATTTTTCCTTAATTTCTGTATTCCAGTGGTATTCAACTTTCTTTGACATGGCTACTCATATGGTTCAGAAATGGTTCTACTTCTGACCAAAATCTCCTTAATATCTATCTGTATACATCTTTCTCACTTCTTTAGTTTTCTCATCTATCCCTAATCTTTTTGTATAACCTCTTTAGAGTTTTATCCCTCCCACTTACCAGTATCATCACTGTTGTGTTCAGTTCAATTGCTCAGTCGTGTCTGACTTTTTGCGACCACATGGACTCAGCATGCCAGGCTTTCCTGTCCATCACCAACTCCCGGAGCTTAACTCAAACTCATGTCCATCGAGTTGGTGATGCCATCCAGTACCCTATTGAAATATTATGTTAATCCCCTACCCAGAATGAATTTAAATATCTGCAAATTGTATAAACTAGTAGATAGGTGTTTTATATATGTAGTTAGGCCTTTAACCCAGCCTGGCAATATTTCAGTCAGGTTTCTTTCCTGTTTCTCACTTTTGGTATTGTTTTTCTTTGATCGTAAGTCCTCTACTGCCCTCTGCCTTTCTCTGTTAGTGCTGGCCTTCTGTTTCATAGAACAGTGTTATAAAACTTACTTTCTCCACAGTTCTTTCAGATGCTAATAGGTTGTCCTGGTAAAAAATGTTTTTTGGTCAAATAAATCTGGAAAATGTTGCAAATTAGATCTTTCTCTTAGATATTTACAGTGCTTATTACCATACCAAAGCATCTTCTGGGAAGAAATCTATTTACCTTCAACACAGCTTTTCCCTCTCCACAATCCCACCAAAATTGCTTGTAATAAGATCCTAAATAACCTCCTAATACTTTTTAATAATAATTGGTAATTACTTTTACTTACTTTAGTAGCATCTCTTTTTCCTCTTATTTCTGTCTTCCTGTTCTGCAGAAGTTAATCTGAAGCAGAAATTGTGCCACTCTTCTGCTCATAATCTATGGCTTCTCTTTGCTAAAGTCTAAACTTGACTCGGTATGTAAATGTGTGTACTAATTTACATTCCCAGTTCATCTCCTGTATTCATAATTATGCATGCTATTTTGCATCCTAAAAAACTTGTTAAAATTTTATAAACATATTTTGTCTAGTATATACAGATCTTATTCCTTCTTACTCCCTTTCTCAAGTGAAAAATTCTTTCACAGCTCAATTATCTCTATGATGAACACTTTTTCTTAGGCTCCTTCCTCAGGGTTTTCTTAACATATATCATGTAATATTGTTATTATTTGTTTATATGACTGTCTCCTCTTTTATACATGTACTATTCTATTATTTATCTTTCCATTCCAAGCTTTTAACTGAACACCTTCTGTATTAATGTTGAGGATCTTTGTTAAAACACATTCCATGTTTATATTTGTTTATCTGAACAAGTGCAGGCCCAGCTATGTAATTTGAAGGACATATTGAGAAATAAAAATGCAAAGTCCCTAGTTCAGAAGGCAGGAAAAAGTGCTGTTAAAGTTACTAAAACAAAAAGTTTTTTTCTTTCTTCTTTGATCTTTCTCTTAGCTTGTCATGTTTATTTACTTGTTAATGTCATTCTAAATAAAGAACAATTGAAATTGTTGAATTATAAATATTAAGCATGAATTTTACTGTTCATCTTTATATTGTGCAATGCCAGTTTTAAATGCAAATATATGATTATTTAACTCTTATGTGAAATTGATGCTATTTCATAGCTTCAGTTCAGTTCAGTCGCTCAGTCGTGTCCGACTCTTTGCGACCCCATGAATCGCAGCACACCAGGCCTCCCTGTCCATCACCCACTCCCGGAGTTCACTCAGATTCACGTCTATTGAGTCAGTGATGCCATCCAGCCATCTCATCCTCTGTCGTCCCCTTCATAGCTTATACATGTATATTTCATTCTTACCAGAACAGGGAAAACGCTGTGTAAAAACTTACTCAGCTGTTTTTATTTAGTTTCTTGCACATTCTACCAACAGTCTCTACCTTTGATTTGGCAGAACTGAAAGGTAAAGGACCTGTGGCTTCTTCCTCTGTCTTTCCCTTTCATTCTGTCATCACTTTTATCATAAGTGGTTAGTTAATGAAGGGAAATAACATGAGTAAGAAAAGATGTGATAGACTTTTTGGTAATTCATGTTTCTTAGAATCGATTGCCTTTCCTCTGGGAAGAAAGTTATATTTTAATAGAAAATGTGACTTTTCTTGGGCTGTTACTACCCTTGCTTACCTAGTTGTAAACAACATGCTTACTTTATATCCCTTTGAGTTTTGCTAAACTCCCACACATCATGGATCCACCGAATGTTACAGGGCATCACCAAAGCTGTAAGAATAAAGTAGAAAGGAATGGCAGATAGACATTTTGCATGTATCTCTTCTGCTCCTTTGCCTGTTCCTTTGTCCCATTAGACTTCACTACAAAACACAAATTCAAAGATAAAGTTATTAAGAATATCAAGTTGATAACAGGAGAGCTTTAAATCAAGCATAGTGTCTTTCTGAGTATGGAGCCCTGTATAACTGCACAGATCACATGACCATGAAATTAGCCTGGAATAAAAAGACTGGAGGAAAATAGTAACATACGTGGAGATAAAGAGATTGGCTTATTTCACCTTGTACTAATGTGATAAGCCCTGTTGCTACTAGTTTATTTTGAGGTATTCTGAGGGTTGTGTTTTTTATTGCCTTGAAATCAGGTGTAGCCGTGTGGCTTTTTTTTTTTTTTTTTGGGCAAATGAAATGTGAACGAAGGCAACTTAGTGCTATTCCATCTCCCTCTGTTTTGCTAATATGGGAGGTAAGATAAGGTTAAAACAGTTTGGCATGCTGAACCAGAGCATGAAGGACAGATGCCTTAGAGAGTTACCTTAATTCCAAAAGGATTTTGCATGAGTTAAGTCAATTTATGTTATGATAAGCATTAGTTGTAGGAGTTCTTATTACAGCATAACCTGGCCCATTCCAAACGGTATGGATGTGAAATTTCAAAATGAGCGTGGTGGTAGAAGCACAAGCATTGGAGGGCCAGCACAACAGTTTTTGGACCTATGGGACAAGCTAAGTCTCTTCAGCAAACAACACTTAAAAAGTGTTAGCCACATTATTATACATGAATACCCAGGAGCTGCTTGATACTGGAGGAATGAGGAACTTTCTGGTGTATCTAGCATCACAGAACTCTTCCTATAGAGCTCATTCTTGATTATTTGTTTATAAGGAAGAAGAGGAAAAGCTGGCTTGGGTAATTAGGGAATCCAGATGATCTCCATATCTCAGGGGGAAAATCTCAAAAAACAGTTGGTGACCTCAGCCCCTGATAACTTTTTTCTGCTTTCTATTCCTATGAATTTACTAATTCTCAGTCTTATACAATTGGAATCATGCAAGGTCTGTCCTTTTGTAAGTGAATTTAGCATGATGTCCTCGAGGTTCATCGTGTTGTAGCATGTGTCAGAATTTCTTTCCTTTAAACAGCTGAGAAATATTCCATTGTATGTATATATCACATTTTGTTTATCCATTCTTCTGTTAATAGATGCTTGTTGCTTCTACCTTTTGGCTGTTGTGAATAATATTGCAGTGAACATGATGTTCAAATATCTGAGTCCCTACTTTCAGTTCTTTTGAATATATGCCTATGAATAGAATTGCTGGATCATATGGCAATTCCATGTTTTAAGTTTTTGAGGAACTTCCAACTGTTTTCTGCATTAGCTGCATCATTTTACTTCCACCAGCAGTTGCATGAGAATTCCCACTTGTTTTGTTCTTGGTTTTGTTGCTTTTGCTTCTGGTAACAAATCCAAAAAATCACTGCCAAGGTAGATGTCAAGGATGAAAGTTTAAATTTTGATGAAGTCCAATTTATCTATTTTTTTCTTTGTGCTTTTGATGTCGTATTTAGAAAATGTTGCCAAACTATGAAAATTTATAGTTTTTATGTGGTTATATATATGTGTATGTTTGTGTAACTTAGTGTATAAGATATAGTTTTAGTATAGGGGTTAAATTTAAATCTTTGCTCTTTTGTTTTTGTTTTTATCCTTCCACTGTTTACTTCTGAAAACACAAGTATATACTCTTTCTTACAAGAAATTAGTTTACTATGGATGCCTGTGTATATATATATTTTTTTCACTTAACAGTGTATTTTCAGTATCACTCCATAGCAGAACAGAGATTTCCTTATTTTGTTTCACACCTGTATGGTTATATATTTTGTTTTATGATAGTTTCTCTGTAATTTTTCAAGTGACTCAAATGGTTATTTGTGTTCTTTCCCTGGCTGCTCTTTTTACATTTAGTGTCTTATCTTATTTGATCCATTTTGAGATAATATTTGTAACTGCAGAAGGTCAGGATCCAGCTTCATTCCTTTGAATAGGTGGATTCAGTTTTCCATCACCATTTGTCCTTACTGCTAAGTCGCTTCAGTCGTGTCCGACTCTGTGTGACCCCATAGACAGCAGCCCACCAGGCTCCCCCCCGTCCCTGGATTCTCCAGCCAAGAACAGTGGAGTGAGTTGCCATTTCCTTCTCCAGTGCATGAAAGTGAAAAGTGAAAGTGAAGTCGCTCAGTCGTGTGCGACTCTTTGCGACCCCATGGACCGCAGCCTACCAGTAGCTCCTCTGTCCATGGGATTTTCCAGGCAAGAGTACTGGAGTGGGGTGCCATTGCCGTCTCCGCCATTTGTTCTTACCCCTATTCAATACTGTTAGCGTTGTCAAGGTGAATGACCATATGTGTGATGATTTATCTATTGGCTCTGTTCCATTGTATGTCTTTCTTATTCAATTACTGGACTGTTTTGGTTAAGCTAGCTTTGTGTAGTAAGTTTTGAAGTAATAAAGTGTTAACTCTTCCAACTTTTCTTTTTTTAGATTGTTTTGCCTATTTAGAGGCCTTTGAAATTCCATATGACCTTTTAGGATGGGTCTTTCTATTTCTGCGAAAGCCACTGTGGTTTTGATAATGACTGCATTGAATCTTTAGATCACTTTGGGTAGTATTGGCATCTTAACAGTACGGTTAACAACCTGAGTCATTGGCATTGACTTAAGTGACGGAAACAAATGGGTGAGTGCACAGTGGGCTGCAATTTATATTTGCCAGTCTCCAGCTTTTGGCAGCTCTGGGGACTCTTGACCTTAATTTTGTGACCCCATGGACTATAGCCCACCAGGCTTCTCTGTTCATGGAATTTTCCAGGCAAGAACACTGGAATAGGTATCCATTCCCTTCTCCAGGAGATCTTCCTAACCCAGGGATCAAACCGAGGTCTCTTGCATTGCAGGCTGATTCTTTTCCGTCTGAGCCACCAGGGAAGCCCAATAACAAAGGGAAAGAAAGAAAAAAAGTGAAGTCGCTCGTCGTGTTAGTCTCTCAGTCTTCTCCTACTCTTGGTGACCCCGTGGACTGTAGCCTACTAGGCTCCTCAGTTCATGGAATTTTCCAGGCAAGGGTACTGGAGTGGGTTGCCATTTCCTTCTTGAGGGAATCTTCCCAACCCAGGGATTGAACCCCGGGTCTCCCCCATTGCAGGCAGAGACTTTACTATCTGAGCCACCAAAGGGTGGAGTATGTAATTCTTCTGAAGTGAATGATAAACACTGTAAAATATGTTTTCCAATTTTCTGCTCCCTTGGGCTGTAGGACATGTGAACTTAGACTTTTCTTTCTTTCTGACTCCTTAGTTACCATAGGTAGTGATCAGAGTTTGAAAAGAGAAGACCAAGAAAGAGATAGGCAGGGAAGGTAGACTAGAAGGAATCTATGAACCTGGGATGTCGCTGCACGTAAGTGTTTAATTTCTTTCAGTAATGTTTTGTAGTTTTCAGTATACTAATTTTTTTGCCTCCTTGGTTAAATTTATTCTTAGGTATTTACTCTTTTAATGCTATTATAAATGGAATTGTTTTTTAAATTTCCTTTATGGATTGTTCATTGCTACTGTATAGCATTCTTTGTGTGTTTATTCTATATCCTGCAACTTACTGAATTTATTTATTAGCTCTGATTTTATGTGTATTTTTAGGATTATCTTATGATTTAAGAGCATATCATCTGCAAACAGAGATGATTTTACTTCTTCTTTCCCAGTTTGGATTTCTTTTATTTCTTTTACTTGTCTAAGTGCTCTGGCTGGAACTTCTAGTACCTTGTTAAATAGAAGTGACAGAGCAGATGTTTTTTCTGGATCTTAGGGGGAAATTTTTAAAATCTTTTCACGGGGTATGATGTTAGCTGTGTGTTTTTTGTTTTGCTTTAGGTTTTTTGTTGTTGCTAGCTGGCCTTTACCATGTTGAAGAAGTTCCTTTGTATTACTAGCTCATCATGAAAAAGTGCTGGATTTTGTCAAATGCTTCCTTCTGCATCAGTTGAGATGATCATTAATTTTTCTTTTCCTTCAATCTGTTAATGTGGCTTATCACATTGATTGATATTTCATAGGTTCAATCACCCTTAAATTCTGAAGATAAATCTTACTTGGTCTTACTTGGTCATGTTGTGTAATCCTTTTAATATGCTGCTAAATTTGGTTTGCTGGTATTTCATTGATGATTTTTTGCATGTGTGTTCATAGAATGAGAGTAACACTGGCCTCATAGAATCAGTTAGGAAGTGTTTCCTCCTTTGCAGTTTTTCAGAAGTATGAGAAGGATTGATGTTAATTCTTTATATATTAAATAGACTTCAATGGTATAGCCTTGTGATTCTGAGTTTTTTTCTTGAGGGATTTTTGATTATTTATTCAATCTACTTGTTATAGGTGTATTCTGGCTTTATATTTGTTCTTGACCCAGTTTTGGTAATTTGTGTGTTGGTAGGAATTTGTCATCCCATCTACCTTATCCAGTTTGTTGATGTACAGTTGTTCATAGAATTATTTTATAGTCCTTATTTTTTAAAATTATATTAAATATCCTTTTGTTTTCATTTGAAAATTTATGGTAAAATGATACATTGTTTTTAAAAAATACATTGTTTTCATTTGTCTTGAAGTATTTTCTAATTGTCCTTGTGATTTCTTCTTCCACTCAGTGGTTGGTTGAGCCCTTTGTTTAACTTCACATATTTGTGAATTTCCCAGTTTTTTCCTGTTACTGATTTGATTTCTAATTTCAGGCTGTGATAAGAAAAGATAATTTGTATAATTTCAGTCTTTTTACATTTATTAAGACTTGTTTTGTGGCCTAACAAAATAGTCTATCCTTGAGTATGTCCCTTGTGTACTTGAGAGGACTGTGTTCTCTGCTGATGTTGTGTTGAGTCATCTGGATCTATCTGTTAGGTCTCATTGTACAGTGTTATTTAAGTCCTCTGTTTCCTTAGGTTTTCTGTCTGGTTGTTATAACCATACTGGTTGTTATAACCATAGGTATTTTCCCTGTAGCTCAGACAGTAGAGAATCTTCTGCAATGCAGGAGACCCAGGTTCGATCCTTGGGTTGGGAAGATCCTCTGGAGAAGGAAATAGCAACCCACTCCAGTATTCTTGCCTGGAGAATCCCATGGACAGAGGAGCCTGGTGGGCTACAGTCCATGGGTCACAAAGAGTCGGACATGACTGAGTGACTAACACTACTACTGCTCTAATCATTATTGAAAGTTAGATATTAAAGTCTCCAATTAATGTATTTACTTATTTAATTGAAGTATAGTTGATTTACTTCTTGCTGTACAACAGAGTAACTCAGTTATCTATATGTGTATATCTATCTATACACACACACACACACACACACTCTTTTTAATGTTCTTTTCCATTGTGTTTTATCCCAGAATATTGAATATAATTCCCTGTACTACACAGTAAAACCTTGTTTTCAGTCTACTCTATATGTAATAGTTTGCATCTATTAACCCCAAACTTCCAGTCCATCCCCCAACGCAATCCCTTCTCCCTTGGCAACCACAAGTCTGTTCTCTATGTCTTTGTGTCTGCTTCTGCTTCATAGTTAGGTTCATTTGTGTTATATTTTAGATTGTACACACACACATATATCTATATAAGTGATATCATACAATATTTGTCTTTTTCTGACTTCCTTCATGTAGTATGATAATCTCTAGTTGCAGCCATGCTGCTGTAAATTGCATTATTTATTTTGTTCTTTCTTATGACTGAATAGTATTCCATTATATACATGTACTACATCTTTAAAAAAATTTTTTATTGGAGTACAGTTGATTTACAATGTTGTATCAGTGTCAGGTGTACAGCAAAGTGAATCAGTTTTACATATACATATATCCACTCTTTTTTTAAAGATTCTTCTCCCATATAAGTTGTTACAGGGTATTGAGTAGAGTTCCTTGTGCTATACAGGTTCTGATTAGCTCTCTATTTTACATATGTACTATGTATATGTCGGTCCCAATCTCCCAATCTATCCCTCCTCTCCCTCCCCCCATCCTCAGGTAATCGTAAGCTTTTTTCTATATTTGTAATTCTGCTTCTGTTTTCTAAATAAGTTCATTTGTACCCTCCCTTTTTGTTTAGATTTCAGATATAAGTGATATCATATACTGTTTGTTTTTCTGTGTCTGACTTACTTAACACAGTATGACAATTTCTGGGCTGCAAATGGCATCAGTTCAGTTCAGTCGCTCAGTTGTATCTGACTCTTTGCGACCCCATGGACTGCAGCACACCAGGCCTCCCTGTCCATCACCAACTCCTGGAGTCTACTCAAGCACATGTCCATTGAGTCAGTGATGCCATCCAACCATCTCATCCTCTGTCATCCCCTTCTCCTCGTACCTTCAATCTTTCCCAGCTTCAGGATCTTTTCAAATGAGTCAGTTCTTCACATCAGGTGGCCAAAGTTTCAGCTTCAGCATCAGTCCTTGCAATGAATATTCAGCAGTGATATCCTTTAGGATGGACTGGTTGGACGTCTTGCAGTCCAAGGGACTCTCGAGAGTCTTCTCCAGCACCATAGTTCAAAAGCATCAGTTCTTCGTCGCTCAGCTTTCTTTATAGTCCAACTCTTACATCGATTCATGACTACTGGAAAAACATAGCTTTGCTAAGACAGACCTTTGTTGGCAAAGTAATGTCTCTGCTTTTTAATATGCTGTCTAGGTTGGTCATAACTTTTCTTCCAAGGAGCAGGCATCTTTTAATTTCATGGCTGCAGTCACCATCTGCAGTGATTTTTGGAGCCAAAGGAAATAAAATCTTTCACTGTTTCCACTGTTTCCCCATCTATTTGCCAGGAAGTGATGGGACCAGATGCCATGACCTTAGTTTTCTGAGTGTTGAACTTTAAGCCAACTTTTTCACTCTCCTCTTTCAGTTTCATCAAGAGGTTCTTTAGTTCTTCGTCACGTTCTGCTATAAGGGTGGTGTCATCTGCATATCTGAGGTTATTGATATTTCTCCCGGCAGTCTTGATTCCAGCTTGTGGTTCATCCAGCATGGTATTTCTCATGATGTACTCTGCATATAAGTAAATAAGCGAGGTGACAATATACAGCCTTTCACATACTCCTTTCCCAATTTAGAACCAGTCTGTTGTTCCATGTCCAGTTCTAACTGTTGCAAATGGCATAATGCTGTTCTTTTTAATGGCAGATTAATATTCCCTTGCATATGTGTACCACTCTTCATCCATTCATCTGTCGATGATCATTTAGGTTGTTTCCATGCCTTGACTATGGTGAAGAGTGCTGCTGTGAAGATATGAATGCTTGTATCTTTTGAATTATAGCTTTGTCTAGATATATGCCCTGGAGTGGGATTGCTGGATCTTATGGTAGCTGTTTTATAATTTTAAATAGCACATCTGGAATTCTGTCACCTCCGCCAGTTTTGTTCATAGTAATGCTTTCTAAGGCCCACCTGACTTGCCACTCCAGGATGTCCATCTCTAGGTGAGGGACCACACCACCATGGTTACCTGGGTTGTTAAGACCTTTTTTGTATAGTTACTCTGTGTATTCTTGCCACCTCTTCTTAACCTCTTCTGCTTCTGTTAGGTCTTCCTGTTTCTGTCTTTTTATGGTGCCCATCCTTGCATGAAATGTTCTCTTGATATCTCCAGTTTTCTTGAAGAGATCTCTGGTCTTTCCCATTCTATTGTTTTCCTCTATGTCTTTGCATTGTTCACTTAAGATGGCCTTCTTATCTCTTCTTGCTATTCTCTGGAACTCTGTGTTCAGTTGACTATGTTCAAACTGCCATACAGTTCAGCTCATTTCACATGCTAGCAAGGCTGTGCTCAAAATCCTTCAAGCTAGGCTTCAGCAGTATGGGAACTGAGAACTTGCAGATGTTCAAGCTGAATTTATTTAGAGAAGGTAGAGGAACCAGAGATCAAATTGCCAACATTTGTTGAATCATGGAGAAAGCAAGGGAATTCCAGAAAAAACATCTTCCTCATTGTGTGAATCACAACAAACTGTGGAAAATTATTAAAGAGATAAGAGTACCAGACCACCTTATTTGTCTCCTGAGAAATCTATGTGCAGGTCAGAAGCAACAGTTAGAACTGGACATGGAACAACAGACTGGTTCAAAATTGGGAAAGGATTATGACAAGGCTGTATATTGTTACCCTGCTTATTTAACTTATATACAGAGTTCAGTTCAGTTCAGTCGCTCAGTCGTGTCCGACTGTTTGTGACCCCATGAATCGCAGCATGCCAGGCCTCCCTGTCCATCACCAACTCCCGGAGTTACATCATGTGAAATACCATGCTGGATGAATCACAAGCAGGAATCACGGTTGCTGGGAGAAATGTCAGCAACCTCAGATATGCAGAAGGTGCCACTTAATAGCAGAAAGTGAAGAGGAACTAAAGAGCCTCTTAATGAGGGTGAAAGAGAGTGAAAAAGTTAGCTTGAAATTCAGCACAAAAAAGCCAAGATCATGGCATCCGGTCCCATCACTTCATGGCAAATAGAAGGGAAAAAAGTGAAAGCAGAGACAGATCTTATTTTCTTGGATGCCAAAATCACTGCAGCAGGCATGAAGTTAAAAGACATTTGCTCCTTGGAAGGAAAGCTATGACAAACCTAGACAACAAACTGAAAAGCAGAGACATCACTTTGCTGACAAAGGTCCTTATAGTTAAAGCTGTGGTTTTCTAGTAGTCATTTACGGATGTGAGTTGGACTATAAAGAAGGCTGAATGCCAAAAAATTGATGCTTTTGAATTGTAGTGCTGGAGAAGATTCTTAAGAGTCCCTTGGACAGCATGGAGATCAAACCAGCCAATCCTAAAGGAAATCAACCCTGAATATTAACTGGACAAACTGATGCTGCAGTACCAATACTTTGGCCACCTGATGGGAAGAGCTGGCTCATTGATGCCAGGAAAGATTGAAGAGAAAAGGAGAAGGGGACAGCAGAGGATGAGAAGGCTAGATAGCATCACTGATTCAATGGACATGAGTTTGAACAAACTTTGGGAGATGGTGGAGGACAGAGGAGCCTGGTGTGCTGCAGTCCATTTTGTTGGGCACAGCTTAGTGACTGAATAACAACAAATGGACCTCTATTTTTGGTTTTCTGAGGGGTTTCCATAGTGGTTGCACCAACTTGTATTCCCATCAACAGTGTAGGAAGGTTCCCTTTTGTATTCACCCTCTCCAGCATTTGTTGTTTGTAGACTTTTTGATGATGGCCATTCTGACTGGTGTGAGGTGGTACCTCATTATAGTTTTGATTTACATTTCTCTGATAATTAGCGATGCTGAGTATCTTTTCATGTGCTTTTTGGCCATCTGTATGTCTTGTTTGGAGAAATGCCTGTTTTAGATCTTTGTTCATTTTTTGATTGGGTTGTTTGTTTTGTTGTTGTATGAACTATTTGTATATTTTGGAAATTAAGCCCTTGTTGGTCTCATCATTTGCAAATATTTTTTCCCATTCTGTAGGTTGTCTTTTTGTTTCATTTATGGTTTCCTTTGGTATGCAAAGGCTTGTAAGTTTGATTAGGTCCCATTTGTTTATTTTTATTTTTTTTCTGTTGCATTAGGAGACTGATCTAAAATACTGATATGATTTATGCAGAGAATATTTCACCCATGTTTTCTTCTGGGAGTTTTATGGTGTTAATGTCTAAAATCTTTAAGTCTTTTAAGTCATTTTGAGTTTATTTCTGTTAATGTTAGAGATTGTGTTCTAACTTTATTGATTTATATGTGGCTGTCCAACTTTCTCAACACCACTTAAAAATTTTTTTATTCATTTTTATTTATTTATTGGACCATGCTAGGTCTTTCTTGTGGCACGTGGGATCTTTAGTTGCAGCGTACAAAGTCTTAGTTATGGCATGTGGGATCCAGTTCCCCTACTAGGAATTGAACCTGGGCCCACTGCATTGGGAGCAGAGTCTTAGTTGCTAGACCACTAAGGAAATCCTCTAATATCACTGTCTTTTATCCCATTATATATTCTTGCTTCCTTTGTTGACAATTAATTGTCATTAGGTGTGTGGGTTTATTTTTGGGCTCTCTGTTCTATTCCATTGATCCATATGTCTTTTTTTGGTGCCAATACCATGCTATTTTATTACTGTTGCTTTGTAGTATTATCTGAAGTCTAGGGTGGTTATGCTTCCTGCTTTGTTGTTTTTCTTCAAGATTGCTTTGGCAATTCTGGGTCTTTTTTGGTTCCATATAAATTTTAGGATTATTTGTTCTAGTTCTGTGAAAAATGTCATGGGTAGTTTGATAGGGATCCAGCCATTGTCATAGACCTGGCTATTTCTCTTTTCAATTTTGTTAATTTTTGTTTCCTATTTTGGGGGCTGTTATTAGGTTCATGTATGTTTATATTTATTTCATGCTTTTGCTGGATTAAACTTTCTATCAGTGTATAATGCCCTTCTTTGTCTGTTGTTACCTGTTTTGACTTAAAGTATATTTTTTTCCTGACAATTATATATCCAGTTCAGCTCTATCTTGATTACTGTATTCATGGAAAATCTTTTTCCAGACTCTACTTTCAACCTCTGCTTCTGCCTCTAAAGTGAATCTGTTATAGATAGATGATAGATGGATCATATGTTTTTCCATTTAGTTTTCCAATCTTTGCCTTTAATTGAAGAGGCTAACTCATTTACATTTAAAGTAATTATTTACTTATTTATTTTTGGCTTTGTTGGGTCTTCATTGTGTGGACTTTTTCTCTAGTTCAGGCAAGCAGAGGCTGCTCTCTAGTTGTGGTGTGTGGGCTTCTCATTGCAGTGGCTTCTCTTGTTGCAGAGCACAGGCTCTAGGGTGCATGGGCTTCAGTAGTTGCGACTCTTGGGCTCTAGAGCACAGCATCAGGAGTTGTGACTCATAGGCTTAGTTGCTTTGCAGCATGTGGGATCTTCCCAGACCAGGGATCGAACCCATGTCTCCTGCCTGGCAGGTGGATTCTTTACCATTGAGCTTTGTTTTCTTGGGCTCCAAAATCACTACAGATGGTGACTGCAGTCATGAAATTAAAAGATGCTTGCTCCTTGGAAGAGGGCTTTCCTGATAGCTCAGTTGGTAAAGAATCCGCCTTCAATGCAGAAGACCCCGGTTTGATTCCTGGGTTGGGAGATCTGCTGGAGAAGGGATAGGCTACCCACTCCAGTATTCTTGGGCTTCCCTTGTGGCTCAGCTGGTAAAGAATCTGCATGCAATGTGGGAGACCTGGGTTTGATCCCTGGGTTGGGAAGAAGGGAAAGGCTACCCACTCCAGTATTTTGGCCTGGAGAATTCCATAGACTGTACAGTCCATGGGGTTGCAAAGAATCAGACACAACTGAGCAACTTTCACTTTCCTTTTCCTTGGAAGAAAAGCTATGATAAACAGACAGCATATTAAAAAGCAGAAACATTCCTTTGCCAACAACAGTCCATCTAGTCAAAGCTGTGGTTTTTCCAGTAGTCATGTTATGGATGTGAGAGTTGGACCATAAAGATAGTTGAGCGCCGAAGAAGTGATGCTTCTGAATTGTGGTGTTGGAGAAGACTTGAGAGTCCCTTGGACTGCAAGGAGATCAAACCAGTCCATCCTAAAGGAAATCAGTCCTGAATATTCATTGGAAGACTGATGTTGAAGCTGAAGCTCCAATACTCTGGCCACCTAATGGGAAAAACTGACTCATTGGAAAAGACCCTGATGGGAAAGATTGAAGGCAGGAGGAGGAGACAGAAGATGAGATGTTGGATGGCATTACTGACTGTATAGACATCATGAGTTTGAGCAAGCTCCAGGATATGGTGATGGACAGAGAATCCTGGAGGACTACAGTCCATACAGTCCCTAGGTCGCAGAAGTGAACTGAAGTGACTTAGCACAAACGTACAATATACTGATTCCGTATTCAAGTATATTGGGAAATGATCACCATAGTAAGTCTGGTTAACATCTGTACAAAAGCTGTATCTTTATGGGAACTGGGAGGTCCTTGGTGATTTTCTGTAATTGTAAAATTATCAGAACCAATATAACATTAGCATCACTGTATTTTAAGATTTGCATTGAATTATAACATCTTAGTTGGAATAGACTGGTTTATTTTATAGTTTAGAAATTAATTAGAGAGGGTCAGTGTCTCTTGATTAATGTCATTCATAAGTAACTAGTGGGCCTCAGGTGTTGGAAAAGTGAAAGTGTTAGACTCTCAGTCGTGTCCCACCCTTTGCAACTCCATGGACTGTAGCCTGCCAGGCTCTTCTATCCATGGGATTCTCCAGGCAAGATACTGGAGTGGGTTGCCATTCCCTTCTCCAGGGGATCTTCCCCACCCAGGAATCAAACCCAAGTCTTCTGCATTGTAGGCAGATTCTTTACTTTCTGAACCAGGGGTTGGAGGCCTTAGCTGAAATTGACTCATCATATAATTTTTCTTTCCAAAGTAGTAGGAACTTGGGATAACTTTCTGTAACTATGCCTTAAAATAGTTTCCTTTGTCTATCCCATGAAGGGTTACTTGAGCAGTAATGTAACTCTTTCTGTGATACAGCTTTTCCATTAATCATGCAACAGTTATTTCAGGTAAGCTTTCTCAGTTAATGTATCCAAACAACACTTTTTAAGTTTCAGGCCCCAGAACTTGTGGTCAACCTGCCAATTGAATGATGGATAATTACAGAAAGGCATCAAAAACTTCTCTTGAAAGAATTCCAATTTCTGCTGAAGACTTTAGTTTGCAGCAGGAAAAGAATGATGTAAAGACATCAGACTGGAGTAGATATTCTTTTAATTTTAGTGATTTTAAATGTTTATTAACTATGTAGCATTGTGGTAGTCATTGATGGTAAGGATTCAAGGAAGGTAGAAGGCATGATTAGAACTAGAAGTAGGAAATGGACTGATGTTTAATGATTTACTAAAAATTGCATGGAATACAGTCTGAATGCTATTGTTTTCTATATCAGACACTTAAATTTGTTAAAAATTATCTGTATTTTCTTGTTAATAATTGGTTATTTAAGGTTAAAATCTCATTTAATACTTACTACTGCATTATAAGAAAAAAAAAACAGGAACTGGGAAGTCTGACATTTTTGTTTCAACCAGTTTTGCTGAATATGCTCTGGGAAGCAGTGAATCTTATTTTCAAAGCACTGTGTTCTCAGAGAGACCTTTATTTCAGGGACGTAGCTTTGGGGAGACTTTATACTCTCGATGCATGCATGTTACGTTGCTTCAGTTATGTCCAGCTCTGTGGACTGTAGTCCTCCAGGCTCCTCTGTCTATGAGATTCTCCAGACAAGAGTACAGAGTGGGTGCCATTTCCTTCTCTAGGGGATATTCCGGACCCAGGGATCAAACTTGAGTCTCCTGAATTGGCAGCTGGGTTCTTTACCACTAGTGCCAACTGGGAAGCCCATATTGTTGATAGCTTAAAAGAAAAAAGTTAAAAATAGCTATTTTGCTGTCAAATTACCTCAGCTCTTTTTGGAAGCTAGAGGACATTTTCCACTCACATAAGAAAAAGTGGGGAAGATCAGAAAATAACTAAGGTATGTTTTTTAATAACACATTATTCCTATTAAAAATCTAAATGTTGTTTCAGTTATGTGAAACAGATTGCTCACTGAAAGTGAAACCTGGCAATTTTTCAGTCTTTTAACTCCTTGGTTGCATTTATCTATACTATATTCAGTAGGTTGATTAAAAAAAAAATCTTTGTAGCTTTTATTTATACATACAAACTTGATTTATAGAGGTTTTTCTGTTCTTTTTTTGAGTAGAGGAATAGTGTGTCTAAAAAGTTTTATAAACAGAATTGTGGATCACCTTTGCTATATCAGGTCTTTATTATTTAGGCTTTTGTCAATAAGATGACGTCTACCAAATTATTAGGATTGTTATCATAGAATAGCAAAAGAAAATTTAAAATAATTTGGTTACTGGATAAGGTTAAGCTAGTACGTTAGAGTAGAGCCCATTTTTATTTTTAAAATTAGGAACCTGCAGCAGTTAGAAGCAAGAAATTATATATGTTTGACAACTGTTTTGATGGTTATGTAAAAAAAACTTTATCAAGCATAATAAAAGAAAAATGTATTAAATTTAAATATCAAAAATCCAGGAGCAAAAACATTCTTTTATAGGTAAAAGTGCTAATATTTCCAGCTTTTTACTGGAAAATAATGTTAGTCGAAAAAGAATTAATGGTGAAAATCTAATATGGCTTTGGCTTAAGTTTTAATTAATTCCTTTAAATATTATCTTAGGGAATAATTTAGGGACAGCAGGACAACCATGTGAGGACACAGGAGGGAAAAAGAAAAAAAAATTTTTTAAAGCCTAGTAAAAATTTTTAAATTGAAATATATTTTATTTACAATATTAGTTTCAGGTGTGCAGCATAGTCATTCAGTGTTTTTAGAGATTATACTCCATTGAAAGTTATCACAAGATAATGGCTGTAATTTCCTGTGCTATACAATACGTCTTTGTTGCCTATCTACCTAGTAGGTTTCTAAAATAAAAGGTAATATTAATCTGAACAGAGATGAAGGCAGAGAACATAGAGGACTATACTACAATAGGAATTATAAAAGCTAGGTCCAAGTAGGTTTGTAGAATTAGTAATCCCAGATGGCTCAATGGTAAAGAATCTCCCTGCCAGTTCAAGAGACTGGAGACTCAAGTTCGATCCCTGGGTGGGGAAGATTGCCTGGAAGAGGAAATGGCAACCCACTCCAATATTCTTGCCAGGAAAATCCCATGGACAGAGGAGCCTGGCAGGCTACAGTCTGTGGGGTCGAGTCGGACACGACTGAGCATGCACGCACACCAAGTTGAATAAGATGTTTCAGTGAAGACATAACGGTAAGTTTAATTTCTTTCATTTTTTTGGAAATATGCTTTGACATAAACATAGTTTGGAGTAAATGAATTGTGTTCTGATCTTTTGAATTTAGGTAGTATTTTTGTTTTAAAATGATGTATAGTTCTATGATTAGAGGTGTTTTACTGCCCAAATTTGTTATTTAATAAATTAACCAAGTAAAATCAAAAGTGCTACATGCAGTTTGCTTTTGGTGACTAATTTTTATTCATGTTTTTAATCTTTGTTTAGAGGCGTAAGTTTAAGTGTCAATTTAAGGCATATAGGACAAACTGCAAAGTAAAAAAAAACAAAAAGATCCTAATTTCCATAATACACAGTATATAAGCTATTTCCGTATAGAGCGGCTATAAAATGTATTTTGATTTGTTTATAGTTTGTACTCTATGGTAAATGTATAATAGTTCTTTTAATATTTTAGAAAAAAATTGGTTCTGACTTTTTGTTTATTACTGCTGTCTTTTTGTAAACATTATTATTGTTTTAGAACAGTTTTAGTTTCACCATATAGTTGGGCAGAAAGTACATTGTTGTTGTTCAGTTTTCAGTCACGTCCAACTCTTTGTGACCCCATGGACTGCAGCACACCAGGCTTTGTTGTCCTCCACCATCTTCTGGAACTTGCTCAAACTCATGTCCATTGGGTTGGTGATGCCATCCAACCATAGTGCCCATGTAACTCCCTTCCCCCACACATGAGTAGCTTCCCCCACTATCAACATCCAGAATGGTACATTTGTTATAATTGATGAACCTACACTGACACATCATTATCATCCAACGTCATAGTTCCCCTTAGAGTTCAGTCTTAAAGATATCCATTCTGTGGCTTTTGACAAATGTATGATGATATATATCCACCATTATATCATCATACAGAATATTATTATTATTTTTAAACTCTGAGTTCCTATTGGTGTTTTAAAATTTTCTTACTTCAGAAGATTTTATTAAACTCCTTTGTTCTTTGGAGTTGGAAGAAGACTGTTGACGTTGATTACCCATGTTTAAAGGGTCAAGTTAGAAGTAGATTAATGACATAAACAGGTAGTGTTTAGTAGGAAAGTCATGTGGGAAAGATCTTACCACCTGGGTGTGTGTTTAGTCACTAAGTCACGTCTAACTCTTTGCAGGACCCCCTGTACTGCAGCATCCCAGGCTTCCCTGTCCTTCACTATCTCCTGGAGTTTGCTCAAATTCATGTCTGTTGAGTTAATGATGCTATCTAACCATTTCATCCTCTTCCATTCCCTTCTTTTGCTGTAAGTCTTTCCCAGAATCAGCGTCTTTTCCAATTTGTTGTGTTATTTTTGCTTCATTTTCTTTTAGGTTAATTGTGGTACATCAGTTGCAAGTTCATTTACCTTTTAGTTGAAATGCTTAGTGTAAAACAGCATTTTACTTCTGAAGTTCCCATGTTTTGATGTCATTTGCCAGAATTACATTAGAACCTCCTTTATGGGCATTTTGCTGTTATTTACTAAGTGGGCATTAACCCTTTCTCATATTGTTTTCAGAGTTTAAAGTATTTTATTTTTTACTATTCAGTTTTAAAAGTAAATTGTAAAAGCTTTTTTTATGTCTAACCAATTTTAAAAAAATAGTTTTTGCGTTTTAAATAACAGAATTTTTGTTGTTGTTGTTTTTTTCTTAACCCAATAGTTTGCTTGCCTAAACTGGATTTGAAGTAATTCAGACTACTGGAGCTCTGCCACTTTACAATATCATAGAAAGAAGCAGGTTTTCAAATAATGGAAGAGTCTAAGACCTCTGAAAATGAAAATCATGAACCAAAGAAGAATGCTTGGGCTCTTTCTGAAGAAAGCAAAGCAGTTAAAGTTATAACTAATCAAACATTAAAAGCTAAAAATGATAAATCCATAAAAGAAATTGGGACCAACTCTCCAAATAGGAATAGTAGTAAAAAAAATAAGCAAAATGATATTTGTATAGAAAAAACAGAAGTTAAATCATGTAAAGTAAATGCTGCCAGTGTTCCAGGTAAAGATTTAGTCCTTCGAGATCAAAGTCACTGCAAAGCAAAAAAATCACCTAATTCACCAGCGAAAGCAGAAAAGTTACCTGTTTCTCAGGCAAAAGTAGAAAGAGCACCCAGTTTACAGGCAAAAACAGAGAAACCATCAAAATCACCTAATTCACCAGTGAAAACAGAAAAGACACCCAGTTCACAGGCAATAGTAGCAGAAAAGACACTTAATTCACAGAGGAAAGCAGAAAAAGCACCTGGTTCTCAGATGAAATCAGAAAAGGTACCCAGCCTGCCAGCAGAAGCTGAGAAGGTACCCAATTTACAGTTGAAAGAAAACATGAGACAGACAGAATTACAGCACATTGGAAAAAAAATTCCAAGTTCCTTTATTCTCTGGATAAAGTGAATAGTGGTGTTGTAGAAGAAGAAAAATCTGCTGTGGAAAACTCACAACCACCTCAGAAGCAGCAAACGTGTACAGATAATACTGGTGATTCTGATGATAGTGCTTCAGGAACTGAAGACATATCAGATGATTTGAGTAAGTAAAACTTAGATTATCCCACAAGTCACATTTTTGGAGAGATTTTTTAATATTAATGTTCTTTAAATTTTTTCCTACTTTAACAATTTTAACTATGAAAAACATTCTTTAGATGGAAAAACATTTATTATGATAGGACAAAGCTTGCGAAAATACGAATTTAGTGGCTTCTGTAGTTGGTACATGCACAGACACATATACTGTTTTTAAATGGTCCTGGTAATACAATGCCCATTCATTCACCAAACGTGTATGCATGTATTGAATTCCTATTATATGTCAGGTATTTATAATGGAAAACCAAAAGAACCCAGCCCCAGGTCTCAAGGAAGCTTCTAGTTAGGTGAAGGTATTACAGATAAGTAAGGTGGTAATTTAGTTTAGTGACAAAAACTTAGAATTGAGAAAGTACATGATTTAATTGAGGTATTTAGACTTTTGGGGCTTCCCTGGTGGCTCAGTGGTAAAGAATCTGCCTGCCAATGCAGGAGACACAGGTTCATTCCCTGGGTTGGAAAGATCCTCTGGAGAAGGAAATGGTAACCCCCTCCAGTATTCTTGCCTGGGAAATCCCATGGACAGAGGAGCCTGTGGCAGGCTGTTAAAGTTCATGGGGTGGCAAAAGAGTCGGATACAACTTAGTAACTAAACATTAACAACATTTAGACTTTGGGTTGAGAAAAGGCATGATGCAAATGTGAGACTGCAGGTGTGACCGAGATTCATTATGACTGAAACAAGGACTTGAGGAGGAATGTGGCAAAAGATGGAGCTGAAAAAGGCACACAAGAATTAGAGAGTAAGGGGCCTTTAGGATATGATAGGACTTTATGAGTGTTTTGAGAAGCCACTAAAGAGGTAGCACTGGTTCACATGTATATATGTGTGTCTATTTTTGGGGATACAATGCAGCAAATTCTTTGATGGGAACAAAAACTGGAAACAGAGATTTGTCAGGACACTGTTGGAATTTACTTGAGAACTATCAGTGTAAAATTAATTTTCTAATGGGATCTTCATATTAGCTTTAATTAATTGCTTATAAATATTGTCCATGTCTCTTGAGTAATCTTAATTTTGTTGAAATTAATGAATTTTCCCTTGCAGTTTTTTTTCCTGATGTTTCTATGGCTAAAAGAATAAAACCTTTCCTTGATGTATAACTAGAAAAAGCTATTTTTAAGTCATTATTTACCACTTTTTGAGAAATGCTAATAAAGAGTTCAGAAATAACTTCTTTTTGTTTCTAGTGGTACACAGATAATGGTTTATTGACAGACCTTTTTTTTTTTTAAATTTAGTAGAGGTACCTGTATGTATGTAAAAAAAAAAAATAATACTTTTATAAATATGGCTTAGGACAAGGCCCCCCAAAGTAAGCCAAATTAAAGACAATATCAAATAAATAATAGTACTGGAAGTTTTTGGATATTGCAAATCTGTTTTAAACATGATAGTATGTGACTAAAGTTGGGAAATACTGGTGTATGAGGTCACTTACAAGGGTCTGATCACTTTAGTTAGTTAAAGCTATGATTTAAATATATATTTTTTAAAGGTGACAAAATAAAGTGACAGAGTGACGTAGTTAAGCTAGTGAGCTCTGGAGTAAAATTTCATTGGTTTTGAATCTTCCTCACTTTAGAGCTTTGTGATCTTGGATAAGCTGCCTATCCTTTACAACATATCTTCAGTTTCCTCATTTTTTTAAAAAGTGGAGGTGCTGCTGCCTTTGTTATAAAGGTTAAGTGAACTAATTCATAGAATGTTTCAGGTAGTCCTTGATACAGTAGGCACAATGGCAGTGAATATCCTTTATTATTATTATTTCTCCAATTAAGTGCAGTTTTGTTGTTTGTTAATGTGGAAAACAAGTTGAACTAGCTTAAGAAGATAAGTAGACCGAGTAGAGGTCCTTTTGGGAGACTTGTTTTAACAAAGTAATAAGAATGAGTTATAGTAATCATTTCATAAATAAGGGCTTATTTTAAAGTATTCTCTTCAATATGTATAATATTGGCCTTGAAGTCATGTTGATACATAATTATGTAGCACTTTTTTTTCTATTTTGTAAGTTAAATTTTTACATAGATTTCCCTTTGTAAATTAAATAGAATAAAATCTCTTTGTCTAGGTCATTGTCTATTTGGACTTAATTTAACATAGGTTATAGACTTTTGATTAATCTCAGGCCCACCTGATTAGTGAATTAATTTTCTGAGTCCAGCTGTGGCTCCTGTGTAGCACTTACACAGTTTCTCCTTTTGCCATTCATAAATTTAAAAAATACTTTGAGTGATATCTGCTATGTGCCAGTTACTAATCTAGTCACGGAGAATATAACAATGAACAAAACAGGTAATACTATACTTATGGAGTTAATATTCTAGTAGGAAGAAATAGATGGCAAACATAGTAAGTAATATGTAATAAGGTAGATGGTGATAAATATTATAAATAAAACAGGAAAGGTCATAAAGAAGGAAAGAATGATGCTGCTGTGTCTGGTGGTGGTGTTTCATATTTAAATTGTCACTGAGAAGGTGACATTAGAGCAAATATTTGAAGATAAGACGTGAGAGAGTGCGCCTGGTAAATATTTGAAGGGAGAATATTCTAGATCTGGGCTTCTCAAACTTTAATGTGTATAGGAGTCACCTGGGAAATGTATTAAAAGTCAGATTCTTGGGCTCCATTTTCTGGGGTTTTTTATGTAGAAAGTTAAGAGTCTGATGATGCTGTATTTCTAACAAGCTCCTGAATGAAACTGCTGCTGGTGGTGGTCAGGATCATGCTTTTGGCAGCAGAACCTATTAGTATCTTTTTACTTTTCATTTATACCACCCTTCCTTATGTTTTCAACATAGCAGCCAGAATGATCCTGTTAAAATTATTCAGATTGTGTTACTGCATTCAGAATGTTTCAGTGGTTTTCAATATATCAGAGTAAAAACTAGTGTCCTTGCTGTGACCTTGTGATTTTCGACACTTCCCCCTGCTTCTCTGCTCTCATTTATCTACTTCTCCTTTTTCTCTGTTCCAACAGCATGATTTCCTTGCAGTTCCTCAAAAGTGAAGGCAAATGGTCACCTCTTGTCTTTTGTATTTGCTTTTTTCTTTGCCTGGAACACTCTTCTTCCAGATGGCCACATGGCTAGCTGTCTTACTCCTTCACCTTCTCATTGAGCCTTTTGCTGGGTTGCTTACCTAAAATTTATAACCCTTACCTCTACTTCTGGCATTCCTTATTCCTTGTACCATTTTAATTTTTCTCCAGAGTTCTTATTATCATGTCATATTTAGTTTCTCCCATTTACCTTTTTATGTTTTGAGATACAATTCATACACCATAATGTTTGCCATTTAAAAATATACAATTTAGTGTTTTTTAGTGTATTTATAAAATCGTGTAGACATTACCACTGTCTAAATCTTGAATATTATCACCACCTCTAAAAGAAATTCCATGCCTATTAGCAATCACTACTCATTATCCTGTCCTCCTAGGTACTGCCAACCACTAATTTAGTTTCTGTCTCTGAAGATTGCCTCTTTTATATGAACGAAATCATGAAGCATGTGGCCTTTTGTGTTTGACTTCTTTCACTTAGTATATTTTAAGATTCATCCATATTGTAGTAGGTATTGGTATATCATTCTTTCTCATTGCTAAGGAATAATTCAGTTGTGCCCTTCTTGTGGTAGGAGACATATCACCTCCAGAGGCACACTGTTTTTGTTCAGAAAATTGGTGCTATCAAAAGAAAGAACCAACTTTCAGGGTTCTTATAGATGACATGTAGAGTGGCTTTTCAGGGCAGCAGGGAGGGGTTTATTGATTGTCTATGAGCATTTACTTTTTAAAGTGATATTAGATTTGTCCAAGTCAATTTAACACAATGTTACTGTCATCTCTGGTCTAGGCATTGTATTAAATCTGAAGGTACAAAAGTGAATAAGACCTGGTCATTAGCATTAAGGAATTCATTATCTAATGTAACATGTAGATAAATGAATACAAATTACATTACTGTGAAAATGTGAGATAATAGAGAGTGCTTGGAGAATATAAATATCAAACTGTCTTCTGAAACAGGTGAAGCTTAAGCTGATTTTTGCAGTACAGGTACACAGTACTAGTTGAAATGGGATGGGCCTTGATAGTAGAGGAAACAGAACATGGAAAGGCATTGATCCTTGGAGTGCAGTTGATCCATTGTAACACATTTGTTATGAATGAAGTGGAAAATGTTAGGGCAAGATATAAGGTTGGAGATATAGACTACTTAGCTCTTATAAAAAATTTTTAAACTTTTTATTTTCCAATTTCAGTCTTTATTGAATTTGTTACAGTATTGCTTCTGTTTTATGTTTTGGCTTTTTGGCCATGAGGCATGTGGGATCTTAGTTCCCCAACCAGGGATTGAACCCACAACCCCTGCATTGGAAAGTGAAGTCTTAACCACTGGACCATCAGGGGAGCCCCAGCTCTGTTTTTGAGGTCTTGGCTTAAAATCTTAGAAAAGCCTTCCCTGAAAGTTTATCTCCTTTTCTGCTACTTGTTTTTTTTTTCCTTTATAGTGTTTGCACAACTTGGAATTATTATTTAAACTGTTGACTGCCTGCAAGAGGACAAGTACTGTGTGTTGTGTGTTAGAGAATATAAAACTTTATTCTGAACTTTATGAGAGCCCATTAGGTATTTTAAGCATGAGTTACATGATTCAGTTTGTATTTTAAAATATCACACTGGTGGAGCATGCATTATTACATGTTGGAACCTACTATATTCCAAGTATATATTGATAGGTGCTAGAAATGCATGGATTGAAAGTACATAGTCTGTGCCTTAAAGAGATTACAGTCTAACTAGGAGAAACAAAGAAAAAATATTGATGTGGTTGAAATATCTATTGAGTTCAGTGAAAGCAAAGAAGAAGGACCCTCATAGATTTTGAATTTGTGATCTGGAGTATATATGTTCTTTTAGCTCATACTTTATAGTGATAAAGTCACTGAAGTGACTTTAGTTCAGTGAGTCACTTTTGGGATTTAAAGTAGCTTTATATCATATTTACTTTGGAGATTCTGCAAGATAGTATGTTACATTAGCCTTGTATAGTGAGTCTTAGTCATAGTTGTCTTTTTTGATATAGGTAGGTCAGAAAATAGGCATTTGACCCATGAAGTAGTTTTTTGTGTGTGAATTTTGATATCATGTATATCTTTTACTTAATATTTTATGTAGGTATACCAATTTGCACTACCAAGGAAAAACATTTTTTCTGTATGTGTATACATTGAATGTCTGTTTTTCATTAAAATTTTTTAAATTTACCAATTCTGTTGATGGTAACTAAGTGATTGCTTCCTTTTCTAGGTAAAATGAAGAGTGATGAATCTAATAAAGAAAATTCTTCAGAGATGGACTATTTAGAAAATGCCACTGTGATAGATGAATCTACATTGACACCTGAGCAGAGGCTAGGCTTGAAACAAGCAGAAGAACGCTTAGAAAGAGATCACATCTTTCGACTTGAAAAAGTATACTATATTGTTTTAGTTATTTGGAGGAAAATGCATGTTGAACCAAGTACAGCTCTTTTTATTTTTCTTACAATATTCCTTAGGCAGAGATATCATTCATTTTCTCTTCCTTCCCTTTTTCTTTTCTTCTTTCCTATCTCTCTTTTGCTCCATTTGTTCAGCAAATCCTTTCATCTGTGAATCTTGACTTCATTCTTTCATCCCAGGGCTTGACAAACTATGGCTTATCACCTTGTTTTTGTTTTCTAAAATTGTGGTAAAATACCTCATGTTTTTATGAACAGTTTTATTGGAACACAGCCATGTCATCCTTATTATCTATGGCTGCTTTCTTGCTCCTATGGCAGAGTTGAGTTTTGAATACTTGCTGCAGTATATTTGGATCACTAAGCATAAAATATGTACTCTTTACCAAAAGCATAAAATATTTCTGAAATATTACTTTGTTCCTTTACAAAAGGTGTGCTGACCCCTGATCTACTCATTTATCAAATAGATATGGAGAGCTTGTTATGTTCTAGATACTGTGCTAAACACTGGGGATATATTGGTGAATATGGCACAGTTTCTGCCCATTAGAAGTTAACAGTCTGTTTGGAGTGCCAAATAAAATAGCAAATACTACAGGATATACTAAACTTTCTCCCTCTTCCCTAGGTTTTCTCTTTCTCTTTTCTCCCATATTTACTGAGTATCTTCTCTGTATTAGGAACTGTTCTAGCCATTGGTATCTTGTTCCTAAGAACTTATTAATTCCCTGACCTAGAAATACACATTCCCAGCTTTAACAACAAAAACACTGCTAGACGTTGAAAGAAAGAACCATAAATCATTTTGTTCTTAAAATAGATTCTTGGAATATTTGTGAGTATGTATACAGGGAACTATTAGGTTGGTGCAAAAGTAAGTATGGTTTTAGACCCTGAATTTTAAATCATTATAACTAGGCTCAGACACATCTTTATTAATCAAAATAGGAACCATTATAATCAACACATTTTTGCCAATGAGAAATAAGTTTGTTTATTCCTGTGGCGTAAAAATACATGCTTGATTCAGTGAACTCTTGGAAAGCATTTTCTGCATCCTCTGGAAACATTTTCCCCGCATTGGTTTCTCCAGGATTCAGAACACTGTAGTGGATCAGACTGGCAGCAGACCACCAGTGACCATGATGTTTTTTGGTACAAGTTTGACTTTGGGAAGTGCTTTGGAGCTGCTTCTCAGTCCAACCACTGAGCTGGAGCTAGTTGTGTAAAATCCACTTTTCATCACGTCTTCTTTCATCACTCATCAACTTTTCCTGTAGTTATAAGAGGATCAGTTTCGACAATCCTCTCAGTTGGTCATTGTCACCTTCCAGTGGCCAGCCATTATGCTCCTTATCTTCAAGTCTCCTATTTCCTTTACAAAACTTCTCGAGCCACCACTGCACTAAACCTTCATTAGCAGTTCCTGGCCAAATGCGTTGTTGATGTTGCAAGTTGTCTCTGCTGCTTTATAACTCATTTTTAACTCAAATAAGAAAATCACTGGAATTTACTTTTTGTCTAACATCGTTTCTGTAGTCTAAAATACATATAAAATAAACAGCAGGTAATAATTCATTAGCAAAAAACATAAAGCAAGAAATGGGCATTCAAATGATGTATAACATAACATTTATTTAAGAATGTAATCCAATATCAAATGGCAAATTTCAACAATCCGACTTGGAATTACTTTTGCACCAACCTAATCTAATAAATAGGTCATCATTTCTGATAAATAAGGAAAGAAAGAAATGGTGTGACTTTGTATAACTTAGAAAAAAGGTCATATCTAAATTGAAGAAGGCAATCCTGAGTCATTAGTAAAACTTATGACAAAGTAGTTATCCTGTGAAAATAGGAAGGAATATCAAAGAGTATCGCTGTGAACTCGCTCAGTCGTGTCCGACTCTTTGCGACCCCATGGACTGTTAGCCTACCAGGCTCCTCTCTCCCTGGGATTTTCCAGGCAAGAGTACTGGAGTGGATTGCCGTTTCTAAGAGTTTGGCTTATATAGTTTCAGAAAAATCCTAGTTAGAAGGAAATCTTTTTTTCAGTTTGCTGTTTTACATAGTTCTGTCTTTCCTCTCACTTTCTCTTTTCCTAAGTCTGGAATTAGTCTGGATCTGTGTATTATCAGGATAAATATTGAGTACTTGTGCCATGATCTGGTGATAAAAAGTTAGAATTGGGGCATACATGGCTTCATTATACTGCTTTTCTAGAGTTTCTTTTAGAGAAAGACATTTAAGCAAATAATAATAGTAGTAACAATATAGTTTGAAAATGGGATCCCAACTTGAATTGGGGTATAGAGGCATAAATTTCAGAATGCTTTATAAGAAAGTGACATTGGAACTGAGTTTGCAGAAAGGGCTAAGAGTTGAGTAGGTGGGTTGGAGAATGGTGGTATAGTAAATTGTATGACATCTATAAAGGAAAGGTGAAATGTATTTTCAAGAAATACAAGCAGGGGACTAGATGTGAAAATGTATAGTATATAAAGTAGCAAAAGGCACTTGTTGGGAAAAGGAAGAAGCTGGGGTGGAATGGATATTTGATAGTAGTAGGAAAGAAGGGCCTGAGGTGAAAGAAATCTTGAAAGCATGTAAAACATATTGTTGTTGAATTTAAATAGTAATGATATAAAATCAGCATGCTAATACCAGCATAGATGTCTATAAACTCTTCTTTTTCTGACACCTTTTTGGTTTTCATGCTCTCCAAAACCTCTTGTTTTCAATCCATTATATTCTTAAATAAAACTTTTCTTTACCAATTTTAAATACTCATTAAGAATATTCTTACCAGCTTGCTTTCGATTGTATCAGGTATTTGGTTCACAGTTTACTTATGGATTATCTAATTGAAGAGTAAAGATGTAGACTTTTTAACCTGTAGCAAGAAGGAATAAACCCAAACTGTTAGATCTGGGTCCCCAACCTCCAGGATCTAATACCTGATGATCTGAGGTGAGGCTGATGCAATAGTAATAGAAATAAAATGAACAATATATGTAATATGCTTGAATCATCCCAAAACCATCCCACCCCATCAATGGAAAACTTACCTTCCATGAAACCCATTGCTGGTGCCAGAAAGGTTGGGGATCAATGTAGATCAAAAGAGTAAATTTTCCCGTGGGTGCATGCATGCTCAGTCATGTCCCAACTCTTTCTGACTCCACGGACTGTAGCCCACCAGACTCCATGGAATTTTCCAGGCAAGAATACTGGAGTGGGTTGCCATTTCTTACTCCAGGGGAATCTTCCCCACTCAGGGATCAGATCCGGTCTCTTGTGTCTCCTGCAATGACAGGTGGATTCTTTATGACTGTGCCATGTGATAGTAAGTGTTAAATATTGATTATGAAATACTTAGACTCGCCATGCCCAGGAATCTTTTTTTTAATTTAAAATTACAGCTTTTATTTTTTCAGTTTTATTAAGAAGTAATTGACATACATTGACTGTATAAATTTAAGGTATATAGCATGATGATTCCATTTACATGGATTGAAATAATTACCACAGTAGGTTTAGCTAACATCTTCTTATATAGATGCAGTAAAAAGAAAAGAAAATAAATATTCTTTGATGAGAACTTTTAGGGTTTACTCTCAGCAACTTTCTTATATCTCATAACAGCAGTGCTCATTATATTCCTGGTGCTTATTTATCTTATAAGTAGAAGTTGGTACTTTTTATCCACACTCCTCCAGTATTCTCGTCTTCTCCCCTCTGCGTCTGGTAATCAGAAGTCTGATCTCTTTTTCTTTGAGGGATTAAAAAAATGATTCCATATAAAAGTGAGATCATAGAGTATTAATCTTTCTCTATCTCACTTATTTTACTTGGCATAATGCCTTCAAGGTCCATCCATGTTGTTGCAAATGGTAGGATTTTATGGGTTTTTTTATGGCTGATTTGATTCCTGGGCTGGGAAAATCCACTGTAAAAGGGATAGGCTACTCACTCCAGTGTTCTTGGGCTTCCCTTGTGTTTTAGCTGGTAAAGAATCCGCTTGCAATGCGGGAGACCTGGGTTCCATCCCTGGGTTGGGAAGATCCTCTGAAGAAGGGAAAGGCAACCCACTCCTGTATTCCTTCCTGGAGAATTCCATGAACTGTATAGTCCATGGGGTGGTAAAGAGTCAGACACGGCTGAGTGACTTTCACTTTCATTTTCTTTGCTTCTTAATATAGACATTTATTGCTATGAACTTTCCTCTTAGAGCTGCTCTTGCTGTATTCCACAGGTTCTGGTATATTATTTTTCCAATTTTGTCTCAAGAAACTTTATTTCCCTTTAATTTTTTGTTATCCATTGTTGTTCAGGACACAAATCTTTATTCTAGCTGGTCTACATAAACTTACCAATGTGTTTGTTAATGGTAAAATAAAATACTATAACTATAATAAAGAAATTTTTAACCGTTGTATTTTTCATGTGTCCCTTCGTGAAACTAGAAGCTTCATGATGATGAGGACATTTTTGTCTTATTTACTGTTATGCTTAATACAGTACCTTGCACATAGCAGTGGTTAGTAATTAGAGATAGTTTGCATCCTGGTTAAATAAATGGGTTTTGGAGTCACTGGGTCTTAGTTCTGCCACTTACTGATTAAGTAAGTGGTTAGAATTGGTAAGTTATTTAACTTCTTTAAACTGGTCAACATTGGTAAGTTATTTAACTTTAAACCTCAGATTATCATTAAAATGGAGTTGATAGAAATTTGCTTGTTGGGCTATGACAATTAGATAGTAGAGATAAAGTTCTTGGTGCAGCGCCTGGTGTATGCTGAGTACTAAATAAAGATTAGCTACTTGTAGAAATGAGTTATTTTACCAGGTAGAGCAATTATTATTACTTCAATTTTATGGCCATAGAAGCAGGTTTAAGTGTTAGAAATTTATCCAAGATCAGTTGAGATGTCATTTCAGACCTTTTGTCTCCCCATTCAGTGTTATATCAAGCTTTTCTTACTAAAAGACTCCAGGCATGTCCTTGTCTGCTCACATTTTACATTTGAAAAAGTTGTCTGATAAGTGGGCATATGATTTCCTTAGTGACATCATCAATATTCATGGCTTTAGGTATTTTGTATTTATGCTTTCAACTCCTCAGTCCAGCCCTTCTCGCCACTTCCACAATTCTTACTTGAATCAAGTCAGTGTCATCTGGATTATTGCAGTGTGCTTATAATAGCAATAAGTTCTTTTTGTTTCTTTTCTTGATAAAGCAAGCAAGTGATCCCTGTAAGATTAGATCTTGTAATTCTCTGCTCAGAAGTCTTTAGTACCTTCCCCTCACACTTAGAATGCTTAGAGTCCTTATAAGGGGCCTTGTGATCTGACTTCTGTTACCTCTCTCTTCAGTCATTGTAGCTTTTTTTTTTTTTTTTTGCAGTTTCTCAAATTAAGCACATTCCTTCCTCAAGGTCTTAGCATTCACATTTCTCTTCACTTGAAATGTCTTCAACATCCATACAACTCAGTCCTTTACTTCCTTTAAGTCATTTTTAAATGATGATTCTACTTTTAAAAAGAAGATACCACCCTTAAATTCCTATTTTTTCATTTGTGCATTTGTTTATTTATTATCTGTCTTTCTATCTTAGAATGTAAATTCATGAGGACAAGAATTTTCATCTATTTTGTTTATACTATTATCTTCAGCTTATAGAGAATATTTGACATGTAGTATGAGCTCAGAAAATATTTGGTGAATTAAGAAGTAGTTATGGTCAGAAACTAAGAGAAGTATCTGTGAGGGCTTAAATCATTCCCCAATAAGGACAGATTTGAAGTAATTTTAAAGAAATGACTAAATTGAACTGATTGTTCTTACTTGCTTATTGCCTTGGGCAAAGTTCTTAATTCTAGGGATTTAGTTGCTTTGCCAGTAAAATGAGGAATTCCTCATAAGGGTATTATAAGGCTAATAATAATGGATACTCTATAAGTGAAAGCTTTGTTTATTTTTGATCTGTGGCAGGACTGTTGCTAAATTGGGGCAGGTTTCTTATTTAAAGGAAATTGTGTCATGTTCTGAAGTAAGAGAATCTTTTTGCAGCTTATTGAAGGTCAGTATGAAGTAAAAAGCATTGCTGCAATTTCAGTGTAAGGAACTAGAAACAATGTTTTAAAATTCAACATAGATTCATTGTGTTTTGATAATTTTTTATTGTATCATCTTAGGGTCTTTGGTGAATTTCGTCTTGGCTTTGGATTCAGATGTACATGAAATTAAATCAGTGTCTACCTTGTAATACTGTTGTATCCTTGTAAAAGTTACAAGCTCTCTGAGCTTTTTTCCCCTCAGGTGTATAAAATGAAGATAATACCAATGTAATAGGATTGTTAGGGGAGTTAAAATGATAAATTTTATGTCAAACATCTAGCATAGTGCCTAGCGTATAACAGGCACTTTGAAATTTTAAACTTTTTATTATTTCAAGATTGCATGTATAAAGTATGATTTAAGTATTGTGATTGCTACTTCCATGTGTCATAATTGTTTTCCCTTTCATAGTAGTTACCTCAAGAGGTTATCCATTTATTCCCATGTGATTGTAATTGATTAGAGTGTTTTCACAACTCATCTTTTGGAGTTGTCTTCTGTATTTATAGTACTTGTTTGTTTAGTCGCTAAGTTGTGCCCGACTCTTTTGCGACTCCATGAACTGAAGCCTGCAAGATTCCTCTGTCCATGGGATTTCCCAGGCAAGAATACTGGAGTGTGTTGCTATTTCCTTCTCCAGGGGATCTTCCTGATTCAGGAATCAAACCTGCATCTCCTGCATTGGCAGGCAGATTCTTTACAACTGAGCCACCAGGGAAGCCCCATATTTGTAGATTCTTTTGAAATCCCAAATTTGAGAATAGATTTTATCTTTTATAGGAATCAAAAAGACTGAAATTTTGAAACCAATTTTTGGCAGTGTTGGAATAACAATAAATAATAATACTGCCTTTCTTATTTTACAATGAATTCTAAACCCTATATTAGATGAATATCAAACATTTAGGACTATCACAATATTGTTTGAAATTAGTATATTATCTCCTATGATGACTAAAAGGATACATACCTCTTGGGTGTATGAGTATTGAATTGTTTATTAAAAAGTATTACTTCACTACTTATTTTTGCCTCATATATTTACATAGTTGTTATATTAACATATATAGTAAAACATTTTTACTATTTCTATTTTCTGAAAAAATGTGTTTTTAACTTTTTTTTAGCGCTCACCAGAATATACCAATTGCCGATATCTATGCAAACTTTGCTTAATTCACATTGAAAACATCCAGGGAGCTCATAAACATATAAAAGAGAAACGACATAAGAAAAACATTTTGGTAAGTCTTTTTAGAAAATATTTATTTATTGAATGTTAAAACTGTATGAAATATTTTTATTAATGAAACAAAAAACCAAGTGTTTGTCCATTCTTGTAGTAGTAACTGATATGATAGTATTGAAAGCTGTGATTGCCCTTCTTCTGTTAGATGGTCAAAGGGGAACCTGCTCAGTGACCAGTTTGCTCATCCTAAAGTATGTTGTGATTCCTAAGCTTAAAAGTCAGGTACAGTCAGTCCAAGTGATTTTTATTGAGTTCTTATGTGTTAGCTGTATGGAGTGGTGAATACGATAGTCATGGTTCTTGCCCTCAGAATTTCTAAAGTATTGGTGAAAGCATACAATGAATAAGGATTTAAGTATGATGAGTTTCATTAAAGGGGGAATTGTGATACTAATGAAGTGTACAAAGAATATTTTACTTAATGTAGAGGAGGGATGATTTCTTTTAAGAAAATGACATTTGAATTGTTGAACCTTGAAGTAGAGGTTTAAAAGGCAGAAAGCTAAGTGGCATAGAAGGGTGAGATGAGAGCATTTCACACAAAAAAGCAGCATGAATAAAGGTCTCTAAATTGTGAAAGGACATGACATATGAGGACCTGAAAGAGTCTAGTATGGAGCAAGAGAGCTAGGAGAAAAATGGTATGAGGTGAAGCTGGAGAAGTCTAGATCACACAGGGCCTTTGGGAATTCATATGTGATCAGTTAGAATGTTTTCTTTTTGAATTAATTAGTATGTTAGCTATTTAATTTTTCTTTTCAAAATTATAATATTAATTCTGTATAACTTCTTACTTACCTCTAAGATATCCTCTCTGAGAAATACTCTTTTACTTGACCTTTCTAGCAAGTCTGTGTTACAGATACTTTCTTGTTTCATGTTTCAGATGCTTTCATGTTTCCATAGTGACTTGATCAGAAAACCTTATATTTATGTATTATAAATATCTGTGCTTCTCTCCTCTTGCAGACATCAGTATGTAAATGTTTTCAAGGACAGATTTAATTTCTTATTTATTTATTTTTCTTCATTCCTAAGTACGGTATCTGACGCATAGTTGGTGATAGTTCAGTTCAGTTCAGTTGCTCAGTTGTATCTGACTCTTTGCAACCCCATGAATCGCAGCACGCCAGGCCTCCCTGTCCATCACCAACTCCCTGAGTTCACTCAGACTCAGGTCCATTGAGTCCGTGATGCCATCCAGCCATCTCATCCTCAGTCGTCCCCTTCTCCTCCTGCCCCCAATCCCTCCCAGCATCAGGGTCTTTTCCAATGAGTCAACTCTTTGCATAAAGTGGCCAAAGTACTGGAGCTTCAGTTTTAGCATCATTCCTTCCAAAGAAATCCCAGGGTTGATCTCCTTCAGAATGGACTGGTTGGATCTCCTTGCAGTCCAAGGGACTCTCAAGAGTCTTCTCCAACACCACAGTTNCGCCCCCGCCCGCGCTGGGAGTGGGTTGGGGGGCCGAGACCTGCCCGGAGTGGGGAGGTGACCTGAGGAAGTCCTCCCCCAAGGGGCTTTTGCGAGGGGGGCTCGAGGGTGGCCGACTGGTTTTAAAAAAAACAAACAGGTGATCCGGTAGCCAGGACTTTGGACGAGAGAATGGCCCCGGGAACTGCTCCTAAAAAGTGATCAGCCTAAGGGGAAATGAGAAATCCCACGGCAGGCTTTCCTGTGGGCTGACCTGGCTTCTCCCTCTGAAGGTTTACCTGCTGGGAGCAGAGGTAGGTGCAGGCTCGCCTGTGAGAAACGAGACTTTTCTGCCCAGACACGTGCCATTTTACAATTTTAGGTATTTCCAGTCATTTTTATAGACAGAGGTGGTGTTTTCTAAAAGTGATACAAAGAATTTCGTGACAGGTAAAACCAACCAACGTGCGACAGTCTCACGAATGTGAGAAATCAATGGGAATACACTCTGTACTACTGCATTAGACTGGATTTAGAATTTTTGGTGTCAGAATTTGGATTAAAAGTTTGGGGGACCGCTGTACATTCTTCAGCTACAATACAAACGCCATTCAAATAATCATACTATTTTTATAAAAGTCCCTCTAATTCTGAATTGTTCATTTAGTGTTCTTACGAAGATTAATTTCTTTAAGCCATCAAATTAGTTATGTTTCTCATTTATTCCTCATTTCAATTGAAGGAAATTGAAGAAATACGTATGATGTTCCATGTACAAGGTGTAGTACGTTAAGCGACTGTCCAGTCAGATTTCCGTGGGCCCCTCTAAATTATCTCATTCAAATTCCATCCTTTTCCATGGCAACAGTGTGGCTTCAGTTACCACAGTACAACACAATTTATAAAGCCCGTGGCCTATCCACTAACCAGGAAAACAAGCGTTCTTACCACCCACCTAAACCCTTCCGAGCCCTCAACATAAACTCCAACTTTATTAGGACTCATAAAGTAATTGTGAGGTACCAGGAAACATGTACCCACCAAGAATTGTCATGGAATTCAAGGGGTCTAAAAGCTGAGAAAGAAAATACATATAGGTCATCATTTCAGCCTCCTATCTCCAGACAGAGCAATCAATCCCTCAGTCACTTAGATGCTTCGAAATTTTGAAAAGATCCCAGATGTGTGTTTGATTTCAGGAGTCCTAGTAGAGCATATAAAAATAATAACATTCTCTGCTGTATGTTATATGAAAACAATCAAAAAGAATCTGCTTAAAACCAGGCTGTATCCATGTACTTTGGATGTAAAAGATATAAATTTAAGGGAAAAGAGGAAACAAACATGAACTCAGTAGGGATGAAAAAAATAAGACAATTATTAAAACTGAGACTTCCTCTTAACGAAAATTTGGGTTCCTGATTCTTTAAAATACATGTCTACACTGTCAGTGTCATCGACTCGATGGACATGTGTTTGAGCAAATTCCGAGGGTTTTGGTAATTGACGTGGAAGCTGGCGTTCTGTAGTCCATGGGGTCACAGAGTCAGACACGACTGAGCGACTGAACTGAACTGAACAGTATGAGTACAACCAGTAAAGAATGCAGGGAAAGAAAAGGTTTGAATTGCTCATATGGTGGCTGAATTTTTTCTTTAATTTTGGTTTGCATAAATCATATGTTTGGATACTAACTATAATAATATTTTTTTTAAAAAAACCTAACATGGTATTTTGTGTTTCATTGATGCTTGGATTAGAATGTTCCCTGAGGAAATAAACCATGAAATGGAAGGGCCCCTCCTCTATAGGGGAGTGCCTTCCCAACCACCAGTCTGCAGGGACACTAGCTCTCTTTTGTGTAGTCTTTCTTATCTCTAACCCTGGTTAGTGCTTTACGGTTCAGGAATGACTGGCCTGCCCAGGGGGAATAAAAACCTCAAAATGTTAAGAAAAGAATCTGCTGCTCTCGGAAGACTATTCTTTATGTCAGATTATTTTAATCGACAGTTGTCTCTGTCATAAAAAAATAATAATTCATTTATAACCTTCTAGCTCTTCTGCTTATTAGCTGCAAGGCCTAAGGAGCCAAATTGACCTCTCTAAGCCTCCCTTTCCTCATCTATAAAGGGCCATACCTGTGCCGTAGTGACTGGTGAGTTGTAAGAATGAACAAATATGTATCTATAATTAGATGGTTTATTAACTGTTGCTCAAAGTAAAGTATTCATAATCCCACCCTGATCCTACTTCTCAGGAATTTTGTTAGGACACGGGGTCTTTATGACTCGGAATTGATGATAGTATAAGAAACTCCTCAGGAGAAAGATAAGAGTGGAGGAGTCAGAGGATTTTATTTACCAAATGAGGCCTAAGATATAATATCTTTGAGTTCAAACTCCTCATGTTGCAGATGAAGAAATTCAGGACAAGAAACCCAGTGTCTTATCCAAGGTCAAGCAGAAAGTCAGCGGCAGAATCACAGCTGTGGTCCGTCGTGTCGAGATGATCTTGTTTCTTCTGGCAATGTCTGGTAGGAGGAAGAAGGGAGAGTCTTAATTATGTTAAAGAACAACATATTAAATATATTTAA
Source organism: Aepyceros melampus (assembly GCA_006408695.1). Classification (NCBI taxonomy): domain Eukaryota; kingdom Metazoa; phylum Chordata; class Mammalia; order Artiodactyla; family Bovidae; genus Aepyceros; species Aepyceros melampus. The sequence goes on along the minus strand of SJXQ01005414.1, from coordinate 123,001 downwards.
TATATAAAGAACTCTGATAATATTTTAAAGAACATAAGCAGTCAGCATAGTTGGGAAGGTGGAAAAAAATGGAAGCAAGTGAAAGGAATCGCTGAATTTATAACATGTATTGTACTTGAACCAATTAATGATCACTATTGAAGTTCCCTGCTCTGCACTCTGAGAATAATCTTTATTATGTCTTTATTTCATATTGATTGGCATATTTTAAGTAGGTACTACATTCTCATGCTATATTATCCTGAAGAAACCAAAAGGTGTGCCAGGAAAATCTCCCCCCTCCATCCCTCCCCCCAACTCTGAAAGTCAAGGGCAGAAAATGCACATATATACAGCGGCTGCTTTGATAAGAAGGCTCAATCTACATTTAAAAGATGCATTCAGCCAGAAGGCCCAAGTGGTGCCGCACTCTGCCATCCCTGGGCTTTGAAAATTGGGCTCCAGTTTAGTAACGCCTCTTTCTGATTCTCAAAATGATCCAATTCTCTTCCTCAAGCCATCTTTAGAGTATCGAGTATCTTTAAGTAGAAGCACTTGAAGTTCAATGTATTGACTGATCTCTAGGAGGTGAAATGACATAGTTGATTCAAAAGAAAGAGACCCCCATCTAACTTTTGAGCACTCCTGTTTTTGGTTTGTTGCTTGCACGGAATTTCAAATATTTAATGAAGCTGATCATTCTCTTTGGCCAATGTCACATCCAAAGAATTGTCAAACAAATTTGTTACTATGACTTTTTAAAGCTACCTTATGACTTGATAGAAAGACTTCCTCTTTTTTTTTTTTTTTTGGTTGAAAGGAAAAAGCTCTTATGTTGGGAATGTAAAAAGAATTTCTATAAAGCTTTTCTGAAAAGATGGACTCACTGCAGATTTCATTTAACTTGTTTTATGTTGCTCCTTTGCTTGAAAAAGTCATTCCTTATACAGAAGGGTAGAAGGATAAAGAAGATTTGCAAAGAAGATCAATTCCATGAGGCCTAATGAGATCTGGGGTTTTTATCTTCAGTTGGGGTTGTTTTTCCACAGGCTTTTTTTTTTTCCCAAAAAAAACCACTAATTCCTTTCAAGGACTCTAAGCATTGTCCGACTCTATTGGTGCTGAAGGTTGCTATCACAAAGCTAGGACAGAGCTAAATTATTTTTTCTACCACATGGAGGCATTGAACAACCATGTGATTTTCAAAATTTACCAAGATTTGATAAGAGTTGAAAGGTTTCTCAGGCAACAGCAAAAAGGTGGGTTTGATGTCGACAAATGAGTGGCACTTAGTATGGAAGCATTCTTCCCAGTTCATAATTTAGCATCTCCTCTGAGGAGCCTGTTCTCTAAACACACTAGCCTTCAGCCTCCTACACAGTGATAACGTAAGGACACGTTGTATTCGAACATACTGGATTGCAGCTTGAGCAGGTTGGTCCATTAGTTTCTGAAACCTTTTCTTGAGCGGAACCATTTTCAGTTTCCTGAAATTTGGAGGGATGAAAGAGTACGGGAAAATTATTTCGCACTCTTAAATAGCTATTGTGAAACTTTTTAAAAAAGATCAACTTCCCCTCAGTTCCCTGGTGTGGCAAATCTTGAGTCAAGGGTCCAGTTTTGAATCCAAAAGTTACCTCAGTAACTGCAAGGCCCAGAAGCAGTTGGCAGCTAAGATACCAATGTGGACTTGCTAAGCCTACTTGATGAGTTCTGTCTTTGCAGCAAACAGGACTCAAGTCTCAGGCCCAAATCAATTAAACAGCAAATGCGTATTAACTGCCCTGTGTGTGCTGAGCACAGTGCCAGGTGTTGTGGTAGAAATAAAGTCTGAGAGGCATTCTCTGTGTGCTTCAGTTGCGTTGCCTCTTTGGGATACCTTGGAGTGTAGCTCACCAGGCTCTTCTGCTCCTGGGATTCTTTCTCCAGGCAAGAACACTGGAGTGGTTGCCATTTCCTCCTCTAGGGGATCTTCCAGGGATCAAACCCCAGTCTGCTGCTTAGCAGGCGGAATCTTTACCAGTGAGCCACCTGAGAAGCCCGTGCCTTCTTTCAATACATTGTAAAAATCAAACCACTGTATCTTTAAATAACAAAAACAATATACGGAGGCAGAAAAACTCTGGAAGTTACTGGAGAGACCACAAGTAGACAAATTTGTTCAGAAGAAGTGAGTGGTGGCTGGAAGGGTGAAAAGAAGTCACCTGGCATTTGCAGAGGGCTCCGCGGTGAGCTGAGGAGCCCGGACTTCATTACAGGATCAAAGTACAAGAAAAGACACTAGAGGCATTTTAGCCTAAGAGGTGTCTTAAGAAGATTACTTTGATAGGAAAGCCAGGAAGAAGTCTGCAAACCAGGAGGAGGCCACTGAGTGAGGCTGGGCTTAGGGAAGCTGCTCCTGAGTCGTAATTCTCTGTGCTCATTTTAATTAATCACGTTTAATGCTGAAGCTCTGGGAATTTAAAGCCCGCGATAGCCGAGAACACGTCTGCTTGGACTTAGTAGGTGTGTAGTACACAGCCATAGCAGAAGGGGACGACAGAGGATGAGGTGGTTGGATGGCATCACCGACTCAATGGACATGAGTTTGAGCAAGCTCCAGGAGTTGGTGATGGACAGGGAGGCCTGGAGTGCTGCAGTCCATGGGGTCGCAAAGAGTTAAACATGACTGAGACTGAACCAAACTGACACGGTCATAGAAGGCAGGGGATGGACATCATCCTGGGCGTTGGTAGTGTCCTCTTTCCCTTCTCCCACCTCCTCCAGTGGCCCATGGTTCATAAGTGTGGGATGATGCCATCAAGCTCTCAATAAGGGACTTGTGGGATCTGTGTTGCTTTTCCCAGGAAAGCACGCGTGGCCCCAAGGTGAGGCCTGAAATGACGCCTAGCCACCCCCTGGAAATGCTGGATGAGTTTTCTAAGGTCAGGCAACTGGTTAGCCGCAGAACTTTCCCTTGAAGGAATCCACGTGGACTGTGGGGTCTGTGCCACGTGGCTGCGCCTCAAACATGGGGTGCCTGTGGGGACACTCGCAGCCAGAGGGAACCTCCAAGGGTTGAGTGCACTGTCATCCTAGCCGGCCGGCACTGCTCTCCATAGACCGGGCCGGGTCATCCACTTCACAGACCCTCCGCCACAGACATCAGGCCAGGCACAGACTCATCTCTCCAGCGCGTGTGCATGCCCACACACACCCCTTGCTTCCAGAATTACACTCACGGAATGGAAGACAATCTAATCTCACAGTGGAGTGGGGACGGATGTTGGCCCGGCGTAACTGTGAAGCTAGAAGCAAACATCCTGGCTTGCCCTTCCTCATCCCTGACTTTAGTCTCCTTGAAAAGTCTCTTTAGGAACAGACTTGTGGTTGCCAAGAGGGATGGAGTGGGAAGTTGGGGTCACCAGATGGGAGTTTTTAAGTGTAAGATGGATGGACATGCGCCTCAAACATGGGGTGCCTGTGGGGACACTCGCAGCCAGAGGGAACCTCCAAGGGTTGAGTGCACTGTCATCCTAGCCGGCCGGCACTGCTCTCCATAGACCGGGCCGGGTCATCCACTTCACAGACCCTCCGCCACAGACATCAGGCCAGGCACAGACTCATCTCTCCAGCGCGTGTGCATGCCCACACACACCCCTTGCTTCCAGAATTACACTCACGGAATGGAAGACAATCTAATCTCACAGTGGAGTGGGGACGGATGTTGGCCCGGCGTAACTGTGAAGCTAGAAGCAAACATCCTGGCTTGCCCTTCCTCATCCCTGACTTTAGTCTCCTTGAAAAGTCTCTTTAGGAACAGACTTGTGGTTGCCAAGAGGGATGGAGTGGGAAGTTGGGGTCACCAGATGGGAGTTTTTAAGTGTAAGATGGATGGACAACAAGATCCGCTGGATAGCACAGAGAATCTCAAAGTCCTATGCGTGTGTTAGTCGCTCAGTCATCTCCAACTCGTTGTGACCCCATGGACTGTAGCCCCCCAGGCTCCTCTGTCCATGGGATTCTCCAGGCAAGAATACTGGAGTGGGTTGCCATTTCCTCCTCCAGGGGATCTTCCTGACCCAGGGATCGAACCCAGGTCTCCCACATTGCAGGCAGACTCTTTACCATCTGAGCCACCAGGGAAGTCCTATGGTAAACCATCATAGAAAAGAATGTTTCTTAAAAAAGGAATGTGTATGTATGAATACCTGAATCACTGTTCTGTACAGCAGTAGTAAACACAGCACTGTAAATCAGCCATGCCAGGTTTTCCCGTGGCCCCGACCTTCCCCAAGACTCCATCCCAGAGAGGAACACAGTTAAGGAAGAAGCGGGCCTCTTCCCAGACCCACACTCCCTCTGACGGACAGCAATGTCTGGAAAGTTCTTCAGCTGCTGCCTAAGTAAAACTGGGATAATAAACCTGATTTCTTTCTTTTTTTTCCATTTTTTATAGAAGTATAGTTGATGATTAGAAAAGACTCTGACGCTGGGAAAGATTGAGGGCAGGAGGAGAAGGGGGTGAGATGGTTGAATGGCATCACCGACTCAGTGGACATGAGCTTGAGCAAGCTCCAGGAGATGGTGAAGGACAGGGAAGCCTGGTGTGCTGTAGTCCATGGGGTCGCAAAGAGTTGGACATGACGGAGCGACTGAGCAATAGCATAGTTGATTGATTTACAATGGGTTACTCTCTGCTGTACAGCAAAGTGATTCAGATATACACATTTTTGTCATATTCTTTTGCATGATGGTTTATCATAGAATCTTGAATATAGCTCCCTGTGCTATACAGTAGGACCTTGTTGCTTATCCATATAAGTTTTTTTTTAAGGTTAAATAAGAAGCGTCTATGAACTGCTTAGTCCAGGGCCTGGCATGACCAGAGCTATCATCGTTGAATCTAACACATTATTCTGGTCTAATTAGTATTTTTCAGGACTTAATCCGCAACCTCGACTTCCTTTGGCTGTCCCAGAGTTAATAAATTAGAAGCACACACAGCCACTCCTGTACTTGTACACTATTTTGGTTGCTTCCTGTCGCCAGGAGACACTGCCGTGGGGGACCTCTGCCCCATTCTAGCTCGAGCCCAAGGCCGCATCCAGGGAGCTGCGTGGCCACCTGCTGAGTGGGGGGCATCGTAGCACGAGTCTGAGAGGCTGAACAAACACGTGAGTCAGAAATCATCCGAGTTTGCCCAGAAGCACTCCTCTTTCGCAGTGAGTGAGTCAGAACGGCCGAGTATGTGACACTTCCGCTTCAATTGTTTGGAGAACTGTCAGGTGAAGGATCATTCCAGAGGATTTGTGTCTCTCATACGGAATTCGTTCTCTTTCTCCGTGGATGGCAGGTTAGTCTGGCCTCTTCAAAGTGTTAAATCAAGAGGTTTGAAAGGAAACTGGTGGTGGGCAAGCTGGGGTTTTCAAAGATGCTTGAATCGCAAGGAAGTGTCTCTGGGCAGTCAGGATCACAGTGTGGACGAGCGTGGAAAACGGTGGTGAAACCGTCTCACTGCCTCTACGCTTCTCTGCTGTCAGACTTGCACACTGGATTCCCAGAAGCAATTACACCATCAGCAGCAGCAGTTTGGGTTTGTAAAGGTCTTTTTTTGCACCGTCTATGAGCTATTTAGGTTCCATCTGTTCTAAGACAGAGATTTAGAACTGGGTAACTGGGGGGAATATTTGTCCTCTTAGACTTCTAAATTTTTACTACATTACGGAGTTGAGAACATAACATTTTTTGAAAGCAGATTTTTTTTTCATATAATTGTATAGAAATTTGTATTCGGAAACCCTTCAACAGTGGAAAAGCTCATTACTCCCAACTCTGGGTCACCCCTCGGCGATGCTGTGTCCTTTAGCAACAGAGGTGGAAAAACGAGAAGGATCCTTTCTAAGCCTGAGATTTATGTTCTGATATTTAGAGTTTATTTAGTTCCAGTTGTGTCTTAGCTTAAAATAAATCCTGGGATGGTGGTTGGTCTAAAGAGGTATATATTTAAGATGTTATTTTTGGAAGCTGCTAGAGAATGAAATGAAAACTTGTGATTTTCCTTGAACTTGGCTTGAGAGTAAGATCAAGATTTTATGAACTTGGAGGTGCATACATTTACTCTGCTCAGACTTTCTAACTTGTAAACGAATGGCTTAGAGTGGAGCCCAGAATAGGGAGCTCAAATTCTATAGAGATTTTCTTAGTTCTGCCCCCATTTATGGATCCATCATTACCAAAATCATCCATCATCCTCTTATTTAAAAAAATAATTATTGGTATTCCAAAATATTTGCATCATAAACACATATTATTGATACCATCCTATTGTTTATTTATTGCACATAAATGCTACACAGATAATTTAGGTTTGGCCCTTTATAGGAATGGCTGGAGAGGTTTTCCTTAGGAGTATAGGGTGTTTTAGTTTAGTTTTTTAAATGGGACTTCTGTGTCCTCTCCTTATGAAACCTTCCCTGGGTCGGGAAGATCCCCTGGAGAAGGGAATGGCAACCCACTCCAGTCTTCTTGCCTGGAGAGTCCCACGGACAGAGGAGCCTGGCGGGTTACAGTCCATGGGGTCGCGCAGAGTCGGACAGGACTGAGCGAGCAGCACTCATGAAATGTGCGTGATGTGGAAGATGTGGAAGGCAGAGCTGTGTGTGTGCCATCGGCTGAAACGTGCGTGGTGTGGAAGATGTGGAAGGCGGAGCTGTGTGTGTGCCATCAGCTGAAATATGCATGATGTGGAAGATGTGGAAGGCGGAGCTGTGTGTGTGCCATCGGTTGAAACGTGCGTGGTGTGGAAGATGTGGAAGGCGGAGCTGTGTGTGTGCCATCGGCGAGTGTGCACATCCAGTCATGTGTGGCGCTAGGCCATCTCTGCAACATCTTGAACACACAGCTTCTGCTTTCTAGAAAAGTCCTTTTTTGTCATTTCATTCATTTCCTTTTTATTATGAAAAATTTGAAACATTCATAAAAGTAGAAAGCATATACAAGTATCCCCCTGGGGCACTCACCTCAACACCTACATTGAAGAATTGATATTTGTCATATTTGTCTTTAATTTACTAAAACAGTTTAAAGTAAACCTATGTCAAGACAATTTACCCTAAATTCTTCAACCTGCTGCTGCTTCAAAAAACAAACAAAAAACACATACCATCATTACACTTACAGTTATACATTATTAACCTGGTGGCTCAGCTGGTAAAGAATCCGCCTGCAATGCAGGAGACCCCAGTTCAATTCCTAGGTCGGGAAGATCCACTGGAGAAGGGATAGGCTACTCACTCCAGTATTCTTGGGCCACCCAATCCGCCTGCAATGCAGGAGACCTGGGTTCAATCCCTAGGTTGGGAAGATCCCCTGGAGAAGGGAAAGGCTACCCATGCAAGTATTCTGGCCTGGAGAATTCCATGGACTGTAGAGTCCATGGGGTCAGAAAGAATTGAACTCGACTGAACCACTTTCACTTTCATTATTCAGTTCAGTTCAGTCCAGTCGCTCAGTCATGTCCGACTCTTTGCGACCCCATGAATTGCAGCATGCCAGGCCTCCCTGTCCATCACCAACTCCCGGAGTTCACTCAAGCTCACGTCCATCGAGTCGGTGATGCCATCCGGCCATCTCATCCTCTGTCGTCCCCTTCTCCTCCTGCCCCCCAATCCCTCCCAGCATCAGAGTCTTTTCCAATGGGTCAACTCTTCGCGAGAGGTGGCCAAAGTACTGGAGTTTCAGCTTTAGCATCATTCCTTCCAAAGAACACCCAGGGCTGATCTCCTTCAGAATGGACTGGTTGGATTTCCTTGCAGTCCATGAAGTGATGGGACCAGATGCCATGATCTTCATTTTCTGAATGTTGAGCTTTAAGCCAACTTTTTCACTCTTCTCTTTCACTTTCATCAAGAGGCTTTTTTAGTTCCTCTTCACTTTCTGCCATAAGGGTGGTGTCATCTGCGATATTTCTCCCGGCAACCTTGATTCCAGCTTGTGCTTCTTCCAGCCCAGCGTTTTCATGATGTACTCTGCATAGAAGTTAAATAAGCAGGGTGACAATATACAGCCTTGACCCTAGTTTTGTCTAAATACTCTGTATATATTCAATTCTCTGATTTCCCTTTAGGATCAAATCAGAGTCCTATTCAAGACCACACGTTCTGGGTTTGTTTCGTCTCTTTTGACCCAGAGCCACGCCCAGCTGTCCCAGCTCTCCTGCCTTCCCTCACCCTTCCCTGAAGCACTGGCTTGTTGAAAAGACTCGGCCAGTTTGTTTTGCAGAATGTTCCGTGTTTTAGATTTGCTTGATTGTTTTTCTTGTGGTACTGTTTACATGACCCCTTTATCTCTTCTGTATCTTGTAAATCTGAGTTTCCCTAGAAAGGTGTGATTCATTCCAGTTAAACATGGGGAGCGAGACAATCCAGGCCTGGGTGACACCAGATCCTTCCTGCTGCCTGACATCAGGAGGTGAAGATTTCTTCCTTCAAAGGCATCTCTGGAGGAGCTGAAACACGTACCTTTTCTCATGTGTCTTAAAAAACACCTCTGGACCTGAATTCAGAGCTGTGAAGGTCATTTAGCCTCTCTGATCTTCAGTTTTCTCAAAAGAGATAAAACCAATGCATTTGGCATTCGGTGGCACTCGGTATGGCTGGGGGATTGGTCCCCCACTGACGCCAAAATCCAAGGACGCTCAAGTCTCTTTATGTAAAATGGCGTAGTATATACGTATAACCTATACATTCTCTCATACACTTGAAATCATCTCTGGATTACTTGCGATACCTAATGCAATGTAAATGTTATATAAATAATAAATGCTATATACTTGTAAATGCAATGTAAATGCTATGTAAATAATTTCCAGGATACAACAAATTCAAGTTTAAAAAAAATATTTTTTTTTAATTAAAAAAAATTTCACCTAGTATTTAGGCTTTTTTTTTTTAATTAACTTTTATTGGAGTGTAGTCGCTTTACTATATTGTGGTAGTTTCAGGTGTACAGCAAAGTGAATTGGCAATGCATATACACAATCCCGGAGAAGGCAATGGCACCCCACTCCAATACTCCTGCCTGGAAAATCCCATGGATGGAGGAGCCTGGCGGGCTGCAGTCCATGGGGTCACTGAGGGTCGGACATGACTGAGCGACTTCACCTTCACTTTCCACTTTCATGCATTGGAGAAGGAAATGGCAACCCACTCCAGTGTTCTTGCCTGGAGAATCCCAGGGACAGGGGAGCCTGGTGGGCTGCCGTCCGGAGTCGCACAGAGTTGTACACGACTGAAGTGACTCAGCAGCAGCAGCAGCAGCTCACACATGTCCCCTCTTTTCTGAACTTCCTTCTCATTCAGGTCACCACGGAGCATCGAGTCGAGTCCCCTGTGCTATGCAGTAGGTTCTCACTAGGCATCTATTATGCATAATATCAATTGTGTGTGTATATAAGTCAACCCCAATCTTCCAGTTCATCCTCCCACCCCTCCCCCACTTCCTTGGTGTCCATCCATCAGGTTTTGCTTTTTGGCGTTCCCCACCCCCACCCCCAGTATTTCTGTTCTGCAGTAGGTTGAATCCCCTGATTCAAAACCCAAGAGGTACTATCCTTATCATCTCCACTGTATAGCTGAGAAACTGAGGCACAAAAAGTTTTAAGCAGTTTCAGTTCAGTCGCTCAGTCGTGTCTGACTGCATCCCCATGGACTGCAGCATGTCAGGCTTCCCTGTCCATCACCAACTCCCGGAGCTTGCTCAAACTCAGTTTAGCTGCTGTCAAACTGCTGGTGAGAAGGGGAGATGAGTGTAAACTCAACCCGCCTGACTGCAAGGCCCGGGCAGGAAGTCACCATATGAACGTACCATATAATAGCGAAGTGGTTATGTGGTAGAAATACCATATAGCCAATGACCAGAAATACCGCTGGGTGCTGCATTAGCAGATGGAGAAGGTGTTTTTCTGTTTCTGTCGTTTTCTCTTTTTTTCAGACTTTCACTGATGTTATCCTATTACTTGTATAACCACAGTATGAATAGGTATTTACAAAGGAAGACATAAGCATGGATATAAAATAACAATCAGAATCATTTCTTACTTACCTGCACTCTGCTCGTGGTACAGAAAATGGAATAAAAAAGAATCACATCAACAATAATAAAGAAACTTTGCCTAGAGGAAAATAGACATATTAAGTGATGCCATAAACAGACACTCTTTGTTTTCTTCTTTGCAATTCAGTTCCTTTTGTCCTTTCTCATTTGACATATGGCTCACTTCATAAAAACGTTTAAATATTGATTCCAAATAGCTTCACGTGGTCCTAAAACAATATTGACACATCATATGAGTTTTTGGAAGGATCTGTTCTGCTGTTTCTATAAAAGATGTTTAGGTTTTTCTTCCCCAGGATTTTTGAATCAAGAGAATTCGTTGGTCAATTATACCCAAACACAATGACCATGCAGTTTCTCTTTTAAAGGCTGTGGTTGAGTCGGTTTTAAAAGGCACGGCCGTCACTGGGTCCTCTGGGTTAAACCTCTCAGATGAGCATCTGTCCTCTCCAAGGTGTGAAATCATACTTGGCAAAAGGCATCACAACCCCCAGAACCCTCAGTCGGAGCTGTCGCGTTTTTCATCCACACACAGTAAAGATAGCTGTGAAAATTCCGTGCAGTCTTCACCAGGTTTCGGCCACTGAAATTGCTAGTAGGTTTTTTCCCGCCCTTTTCATTCTGCTACAAATATCAGAAATAACAGTATGTTTACTTTGATAACTGTAATAATCCCAATCCTGGAAATATTTACTGTAACTTGTATAAAAGCCAATGAGACATTTGAGGGCTTCCAGGTGGCGCTAGTGGTAAAGCACCTGCCTGCCAATGCAGGAGACGTGTGACAGGAGGGTTGGATCCCTGGGTCAGGAAGATCCCCTGGAGGAGGGCACGGCAGCCCACTCCAGTGTTCCAGCCTGGGGAATCCCATGGACAGAGGAGCCTGGCGGGCTACAGTCCATGGGGTCACAAAGAGTCGGACACAACTGAGCAACTTAGCATGCGCACACGCTCAAGATACTTGGAATGATTTAAAATGTGTATACATCAGCCTAATATGAGAGAGAGACAAGACCTCAGCAAGCTGTGGTTAAGGTAACTGTGTCACGAAATTGAAAGAGGATATTTTATCATGTCTGGATGTTTCCAAAAAGAAGTTTCCTGAAACTTTCACATAGCCTATTTCCACTCTAAAGCTACTCAAAATGATCATTTGGGGACTTCCCTGCTGGTCCAGTGGTTAAGAATCAGCCCGCCGATGCAGGGGACACAGGTTCAATCCCTGGTCCAAGAAGACTCTACAAGCCTCAGGGCAACTAAGCCCATGAGCCACAGCTACTGAGCCTGCCTGCCAGGCGCCTCTGTCCATGGGGCTTCTCTCCAGACAAGAACACTGGAGTGGGTTGCCACACCCTCCTCCAGGGGACCTTCCCGACCCAGGGACTGATCCCAGGTCTCCTCACTGCAGGCTGATTTGTTACCGTCTGAAGACCAGAGTATAGATTGAACTAAACCTCATATGAAGTCGGGCAACATTAATTTATTCTTCATTAGATATCGTATTATTTACTCACATTGCATACTTGGCTGCCTCAATGTTACTCTTTTTAAATTTCATTTACTTATTTATTGGCTGCGCTGGGTCTTCGTTGCTGCACAAGGACTTTCTCCAGTCGGTGAGGGAGGGCTCCTCTCTAGCTGCAGCGTGCGGGCTTCACGCACGTGAAGCGGTGGCTCCTCTCATTTTGGAGCACAGGTTCTGGGGCGCTCAGGTTTCAGGCGTTGTGGCCGGTGGGCTCAGTGTTTCTCCCGGGCTCTAGAGCGCTGGCTCAGTAGTTGTGATGCCCAAGCTTAGTAGCTCCGCAGCACGTGGAACCTTCCCTGACCAGGGATTGAACCAGTGTCCCTTGCATTGCAAGATGGATTCTTAACCACTGGACCGTGAGAGAAGCCCTCTTTGTTATTCTGTACTTTACTTCCTGTGTGATTGGGGCCAGACACTTAATCTCTCCTCCTTGTTTTCTCAGTTATAAAATGATGCTATGATTATGTTTTTTAAAATATTTTCTTGGCTGTGCCACATGGCTTGTGGGATCTTAGCTTCCTGACCAGGGATTGAACTCTCGCCCCTTGCATTGGAAGCTGAGTCTTAACCATTAGACTGCCAGGGAGGTCCCCTAAAATGATGCCATTGAGTTATCCTTCCCAAAAATTAAAAAAAAAAAAAAAAACCTTTAAAAAATGTACATTGTCATAATAAAAATATCTGGAATCATAAATACCAAGATAATGATGTTATTGTCTTTGATCACTCTGACTTATTAGTTTTTATCTGTATCTCCAGTATTTCCATAATAATATTAAGAAAGCAAATGAATCATGTATGATAGAAAAAAGGCGGCCCCGGTGGCTCCGTAAGGGCGTGTGGGCCAGCGCGCTGATGCTGCCCATCCTGTGTTCCCTGACCCCCGCTCTCTGTGGCCTTTGTGCTTTCAGTGGGGGTGGGCGACCTGTCTGCCCGGGGGTGGTGCCTCGGAGAGAATTCAGGGCTCCCTGACGCCATTCACCGGAGCGAAACTAACTGGGGCCAGACTAGGACGTCCCTGAAGCCAGGCCCTGCGTGTGCGTCCAGGAGCAGAGGCGGCCAGCAGCCCGCTCCCATCTGGAGGGGGCCCAGAAAGCGGAGCCTGGACGCCTCAGAGACCTCCGGAGTCCCCTTGCTCTTCCTCGTCTCCATCTCAGCCTTTGCCACCCTCGCTGTCTAGACGGAGCCAACAATCTGACTGTGTAATTAAGCCGTGCGGTCACCCTGGAGACAGCAAGGGCTGAGAGACACGCTGGGCTGCAGCCCAGCACCTGCCCAGGTGGGCGGTCCAGGAGCCATGAGGAGCAGCGCCCCACCTTCCCCTCCCCATCCATCCTTTAAAAAAAAAAAAAATAATTGACGTAGTTTAATTGGAGGATAATTACTTTACAATACTGTGATGGTTTCTGCCGTACATCGACACGAATCAGCCATGAGTATACATGTGTCCCCCCTCCCCGGCCCCGTCCTGAACCCCCTTCCACCTC
>SJXQ01005414.1:0-105494 GCA_006408695.1 Aepyceros melampus | reverse complement strand
TCCTCTGGTCTCTGCTCAGATGTCTTACCTGGTCCACCCAGAAGCAGGAGCCTTGCCCCACACCCTGCCCCACTTTCTGCCCCCATGCATACATGCGTGCTAAGCCACTTCAGTCGTGTCTGACTCTTTGCGACCCCATGGACTGTAGCTCACCAGGCTCCTCTGTCCAGGAGATTCTCCAGGCATGAATACTGGGGTGGGTTGCCATACCCTCCTCCAGGGGGTCTTCCCAATCCAGGGATCGAACCTGCTCTCTTAGTCTCTTGCACTGGCAGGCGGGTTCTTTACCACGAGTGCCAGCTGGGAAGCCCTCTCTACCCCCAAACCTGCTTTATTCTTCTTCATTGCATCTCTCACCACACGACACTTGATATATTTGTTTCTTTATCTTTTTCCAACTAGAGTAGAAGCTCCCTGAGAACAAGGGCGCTTGCTCAGTTTACTGCGTCAACCAGTGCCTAGAACCTTGCCTGGATTCTATTTTTTTTTTTTAAGTGAATATTGAATGAATCTTAAAGAACAACAATGGTATGGTTTTATTTTATTTTCATACCATTTTTATACCATTACCATTTTTCCAATTCAATGTTCCTCTCTATTATTTTTTATTACAGTGTTTTTTTATTTCAAAGGAAAATCCAGACTCAGAAGGAGTAGGCAGTTGTAAATCGATTCTGAAATGTCATAAAACATGAAATGAGTCTTTCCATTTGCTCCACAAACAAGGCTCAGGAACAGCGGCCATCTGACTCTGACCCGTGCGCCTGGGTTTCCTGGGTTATTTAAGGAAGGCCAGAGAGCCCGAGTTTGGGTACAGGATGGCATCTGGCATTGTCTTCCACGTTTAGCCGTGGGACTGTAGAGCCAGGTATGAGGCCTGAAGTTTAAATGCAAAGGTTCAAAACATTCAGGGGGGTAAGAGATGACTTTTCTCAACTTGATTTAAAGAAAACACTTTTTGAAAATTCACAAATTCGTGCAAAACTCAGTATAACAGAGAGCTTGTGTTTGGTTTTCGTGCATGCTAAGTCGCTTCAGTCGTGTCCGACTCTTTGAGACCCTATGGACCGTAGCCCACCCGAGTCCTCTTTCCATGGGATTCTCCAGGCATGGATACTGGAGTGGGCTGCCAGGCCCTTCCCCAGAGGGTCTTCCCGCCCCAGGGATTAAACCTGTGGCTCTGTGGCTCTCCTGCACTGGCAGGCGGGTTCTTTACCACTTGCGCCACCTGGAAAGCCCGTGTTTTGGTTTAGCCTATTTAAAAACCTTGTCTAGAACTTCCCTGGTGGCCCAGTGGCTAAGATTCCGAGCTTCCAATGCAGGGGGCCGGGGTTCGATTCCCGGTCAGGGAACTAGATCCCACGTGCTGCAGCTAACACCCAGTGCAGCCAGATAAGTAAGTAAAAACAAATGCATTTAAAAAATTGTGTAAGTTCACTGACAGTACAACAGTGCACTGGCCTGACAATTCCTTTCCATCTTTATATGTATCAAGTCTACCTTTTAATTTCATGAATGGCACCCGTCAAGCTAGAAGCCCAAGAAAAAGGGAGCGTGTTTGTTTCAGGAGCGGACGTTATGTCTCTGAAATGACCCTTCACAACCTCAGTCAAGCTCTTAGGTCTCAATATTTCTCAAACTTTATGAGGCGGAAAAAATCACCTGGGGAGTCCTGTTCAATGTGTGTGAATTCCTGGGTGCCGCGCAGTGAGATCTGGATCCTTTATGGTGGAGGGAGGCCGAGAAGGGGCTGGTAAAGCCGGTGCCCTGGGGTGGGGTGCAGCGGAGCTCCCAGAGAGCCCCGACGCCCTCGAGGCGAGGACCCCGCCGCCTGATGCCACAGACTCCACCCAGGGGCTGCTTAGAGGTTCCGAGGCTGAGACAGCTCTTCTGGAATGTTCTCCAGGAACCAACTGAGGGATCGCCCCAGAAAGGAGGGCAGACCAGGGGCTGAGGAGAAACAAACACCCCAAGATACAGCACTTTCATAGAGACTGACTCGGAAACCTCCGACATTTTGCAAACTCTCTTTGGCAATTATCAAAAGATAATTCTCGTTAATCCTGTCAAGACAAGCTTTCAGATGACAGATTGGTAAGGACAGCTCCTTTTAAAACTTGAGACTGTCTTGAACTCACTGCATCAGTTATAGCGGCCCCTCTGAGCCCGTTCTGGTTTCTTACTGCTCGTTTCTGACACTAGGAGAGTCACCCGGAGCTGAGCCCAGCGCCTCCATCAGAGACGCCCAGGGGCTGATCTCAGGGGGTCTGGGGAAACGGCCTGCAAGCCGCACACCCTGAGGGCTGCTATAGCCGGTGAAAAGTCTTCAGTTAATAGTTGCGATGGGAGTGAAAGAAAGGGAAAATGTTAGTCCCTCAGTTGTGTCCAACTCTTTGCTTCCCTATAGACTGTAGCCCGCCAGGCTCCTCTGTCCATGGGATTCTCCAGGCGAGAATACTGGAGTGGGTCGCCATGCCCTCCTCCAGGGGACTTCCTGACCCAGGGCTTGAACCTGGGTCTCCTGCATTGCAGGCAGACTCTTTACCGGATGGGGGTGGTAGAGATTTTGTGTTGGCTTTCTCCCCATGAATCCTGTCTTCTGTTTACATTATTTTTAAAATGCACATGTCATGCACAGACATTCCTTGTTCAAACAAACAAAACACAAGCATGTAAGTCCAAACAGAAAATCCCCGCAACCCCTTCCCTGGTCTAGATCCACACCCAGAGCCCCATGCTTCTAGGCTGGGTCATGTCATTCCAGACCACTTTTGAAGAGTTGAAACAAATGTCCTTCAGGCCAGGGAAAGGAACAGATGTTCACTTGGCTCCCCAGAGAGCTTCCCTTGTGGCTTAGCGGGTAAACAATCCGCCTGCAATGTGGGAGACCTGGGTTCGATCCCTGGGTTGGGAAGATCCCCTGGAGAAGGGAAAGGCTCCCCACTGCAGTATCCTGGCCTGGAGAACTCCATGGACTATACAGTCCATGGGTTGCAAAGAGTCAGACACAACTGAGCGACTTTCACTTTCACTTTGCTCCCCAGGGCTTTGGCAGAGCCAACCTGCCTCCTTTCTCTCTCTAAGACCTGAATGGCTTAGGAAGGTCGGGACAGCGTCACTCTGCTCTGTGGCATCTCTCCACACAGCCGAAAACCTGCTGCCTTCCTGTTGCACTTGATTCCCCAAGGATCTACTCTCTCAGCATACTGCCTTCCTCTCCATCTGACTCCCGTCTCTATTCTGGGTCATTTCAACATGCATTGGGGTCTCTTAGTTCCATGACCCATCAGTAACTTGTTCCCCGTCCCAGCATCCTTCCCCCATCACAGCTTTGTCTCGGCAGCACCAGTCACGGTACCCAGCCCAACCACAGACACCCTGCTCTCAGACCAACACCTCCCTCCCACTCTCCCCAGCTGCCTTTTGCTCAGTTGCTTCTTTCTCTTGCTTGGACATACAAGCCCTTTTCCTTTTCCAGGTGTTTGCTTTTACTTTTCTTCAACTTAAGTGGGCTTCTTACAGCTCCTCACTTTGCTGGATGATTCTCTGGTTCTGTGTCTCCTAAAGATGTCCCCTCTCCTGGGAAGCCTTCCCTTCCTCACTCTCTCTCTTTAACCTCTTGTCTCTTTCACAGTCTGTAGTTGTCTTGCTATGTATTGTTTTATGTAGGATGAGAACTCTTAGGGTTTTCTCTCTCAACAACACAGTGAAGTTTTCTTAAGTTAAAAAAATCCCAACAATGCAAATGAACTTCTTTATAAAAAAGAAATAGACTCACAGACGTAAAAAAACAGTTTATGGTTATCAAAGGGGAGAGGGGGAGGATAAATTAGGAGTTTGGGATTAACATACACACACTGCTATATATAAAACAGGTAAACAACAAGGACCTCCTCTATAGCACAGGGAACTCTACTCAATGTCTTATAATAAACTATCATGGAAGATAATGTAAAAATGAATACATGTGGCTATGTATATATGTATACGGGCTCCCCTGGTGGCTCAGCTCGTAAAGAATCTGCCTGTGGTGCAGGAGACCTAGGTTTGATCCCTGTGTCAGGAAGATCCCCTGGAGGAGGAAAAGGCTACCCACTCCAGTGTTCTTGCCTAGAGAATTCCATAGACTGTATAGTCCATGGGGTCGCAAAGAGCCGGACATGACTGAGTGACTTTCACTTCACTTCACTTCTCTTCACCCACTCCAGGACTCTTGCCTGGAGAATTCCAGGAACTGAAGAGCCTATGGGCTGCAGCCCATGGGATTGCAAAGAGATGGACATAACCGAGTGACTAACAGCTTCACTTTTTCATTTATGTGTAAATGAGTCATTTTGCTATACATCTGAAGCCAGCACAACATTGTAAATCAACTGTATTTCAATTAAAAATTTTTTTAAACCACTGGAAAAAAATTTTTCAGCTTCAGGATTCAAATGAAAATACTTAGTGGGAATTCCTGGTGGTCCATTTCTGACACAGAGGTCCTACCCAAAGCCTCCCTACACAGCAGTCCTCTCAGCCTCACCCTGGGTTCCGGAGCCTGGGAAGTGCTGACGGGGCTACCTGGATTAAAGATTCCACCCCGCAAACAGACCCAGAATTTCTGAGGCCTGAGCTCCCTGAGGAGTTTTGTAGAATGGCTGTTGGGAGCAGAGGAGGCAGGCATGTCCTGGGGAGGCCTCATGTTTCCACGTCCACTGAATCTGTAGAGTGCCTGGCACCGAACAGGCAACACAAACACCTCTCAAGTTTGGCAGCTGGATTTATGCCCACGTTTGCAGATTTGTGAGCACAATAAAAGTTATTCTAAGAAACTGTTTTATGGTCGTTTTTATGCAGTCTTACACAACGAGACCAGATATATTGAGGTTCCATGGGCCTCACAGTCACTTGGGAGAAAACAGGTCTCACAGGGAAAAAAATGGGGTGGTGGGGAGGGATTCCTGGGCCCCAGGGGAGGGACAGGGAGCTGCCAGGGATGCAGGTACCAGCGGGCAGGGCAGCTTGGGTCTGTGGCAGGCAAACAGGTGCACGAAGTGCCGAGGGCAGGTTGACAAAGGGAGAGGGACCCATTCAGGCTCATAGCACCAGGGAAGCTGTGAGTCACTTACCCCAGTGGAGAGTTTCTGCCTGGTCCACTGCTATCAGAATCGCCAGCATTTATTAACCCTTCTCCATGTGCCCGCCACTTTGCAAACACGCTCTCTAATCCTTGCACTCTAGGAGTTATTTTTTCTCTTTTACTTCAGTTGTAGGGAAACTGAGACTAGGAGACTTGAAACAGGCTGCCAGAGGTCACGGAAATCGGAAGTGGCAAAATCAGGGCTCAAACAGGACCCTGTTCAGTGACCAAACCACTGTTGCTGCTGATCCCGTGACCGCCACTACCAGCTCTGAGCCTCAGTCCCCTCCCTGTACAATGCGAGTGGAGCTGGCTTTCGTCCCGCAGAGAGGAGAAATAAAATAAGACTCATTAGACCAAGGCTGTCTGGTATGACAGCCACTATCCACACGCGGCTGGTCTGAACCGGGACCAGCCGGCTCAGACCATACAGGTTTCAGTCTCCGAGAGAAAAAGAGGACCGTGGCTGTTAAGCCCATGGAACCTGAACATACCTGGTCTCGTTGTGTATGACTGCATAAAAATGACCATAAAACTTAGTGAAAAAAAGATGGTAAATGGTCTCAATAATTTTATATATTGATTCCAAGTTGAAGTTACAATATTGGGCTAAAAATATGCCATTAAGGTGGATTTTACCTGTTCCTTTTTACTTTTTAAAATGCGGCTGCTAGAGAATTTATCATAGCCGTGGTCTGCATTATGTTTCCTGTAGACGGCTCTGAGTTAACCCCCTCGTGTGGGACCATGAAGGCCTGGCCAAGACATTTCAGCTCGGCTCAGCCCATATCACAACCTTGCAACTCTACCGTTTCTCTTATCTCCTCGGATTGGATACTTTTCCTCTATAAACCTCGCTGAATCCTCACAAGAGCCATTCTGTAATTTGATGATAGTTAAAAAAAAAAAATCTTCTTTCCCGTGTCTGTGGGCCTTCGTCCTCCTCGTGTACCTGCCTGCGATCTGTGACAGGAGCTCGCTGTGAAAAGGGCCCGCGGGCGTTTCTAAAGGGCTGGGAGCTGGGAGCTGGGAGCTGGGAGCTGGGAGCTGGGAGGACAGCGTTAGGCTGCAGAGACTGGGCTGCTTCCCAAATGGGAGAGCGCGTGCGCGCTGGGAGGGGCGGGAAGGGGCCTGCCTGCCGGACCGTCGCCGTGGGCTCTGCGGGGAGCAAGGCCTGAGTGCCTGCTGCTGAAGGTTGGCCTGAAGGGGTCGGTGCAGGTGCCCAGTGGCCGGTGGCACCTGCTGGCCTCTGAGAGGAGGGCTGCCTCTTGCCCACCTGGGGACTGCGTGCGTGTCTGACTCTCTGAGACCCCACTGACAGTAGTCTGCCAGGCTCCTCCGTCTGTGGGATTCTCCAGGCAAGAAAACTGGAGTGGGTTGCCGTTTCCCGCTTCAGGGGATCTTCCTGGCCCAGGGATCGAACCCGAGTCTCCTGTGTCTCCTGCACTGGCAGAGGGTTCTTTGTGGAGGGCTGCCTACTGCTCCACACGGACCTGGGTCCTTCCTGCAAATCCAGAGCCGCCGGGTGCTGCCGTCAGGGTTGCCACAACAGACTTCAAGGCA
Organism: Aepyceros melampus; assembly: GCA_006408695.1. Taxonomy (NCBI): domain Eukaryota; kingdom Metazoa; phylum Chordata; class Mammalia; order Artiodactyla; family Bovidae; genus Aepyceros; species Aepyceros melampus. The sequence continues at coordinate 98,806 of SJXQ01005414.1, read as the reverse complement.
TGCCCCATGTGAAAGGAGATTTTAATGTAAAATAGAGATGTGTACCTAAAAGGGGTCTTCCCACAATCTGAGATAGTAATAATGTTCCGAAAACCTGGGACCCCGTATTCCTTCCTCTTTCAAAGAGTCTTGCAGAGTTAGGTGCCTTCTGTGTTGTGATAAGAGGGGACACTGCTCTGGTATATGTTTAAGGTACTGACTCTAACTCTGTCACTCGGAGAACAAAGCGGACTTTTCTGGAATGAATCATGCCTTAGAGAAAAAAGTCACATGCGTTCCTTGGGAACCTTGCAAGCTCACCCCCAGTCCCAGAGGGACAGAGGATAATGATTTCGTGTTGTTGGCTGCTTACTCCCTAGGGGTTCTGAAACACGGGTTTTCCTTTGAAAGGAAAGATGCCTCTTTTTTTTTTTTTCCCTAAAAGCCATCACATGGCTCTCCACGGCATGGTTTGGCCCTGGCACCCACCACAAAGACATCTGTGTGTCCTCTGGGGCTGTGTGCCAGGCCCAGAGACTGCCCAGACTTTCTGCCCATCTTCCGTACGGAGGGCGAAGCCCCAGCTTCTGCCAGCCCAAGGCCACCGGAAGGCTGTCTGGGAACAGAGACAGCCTTGCTGCTGCCGCTGCAGCAGGCCCGGGCCTGGGTGTGACCTCAGGCCTCCACGCCCTCTGGCTGCCTGGCTCCCAACGTCAGGTACCACGAGGTTGGAAAGGCCTGGACAGGCAGCTTCGTTTGACAGACAAAAGGGCACGTGTGGCCTGCCAAGCGTGTGGTCAGGGCTAAGCAACAGTGTCTCCTTTGCTGGGAGAGCTTTGCAGGTGGTGACTGCTTTCTTTTTTTCTTTCAAATGTTTGTTTCTTTGGGTTTGCCAGGTCTTAGCTGCGGCACGGGGTCTCTCTACTTGCGGCAGTGGGATCCAATTCCCTGACCAGGGGCCGAGCCCGGGACCTCTGCACTGGGAGCACAGAGGCTTCAACCATCCTAGGTCAGGGGTGGAGTTGGGGAGGCCAGTTGGGACAGTCCCTATTTGTATACTGGGAATCGAGGGTAGGGAAAGATGCCCTTGCTCCCTGACTGGGCCTCCGAGGACCTGCATGAGTTCTGGTGGGAGAAGGATGGAAGGGTGGAGAGATGAGCTTTCATTTTTCATGGGTTTTGCACACACACGTGTCTTTCACATAGAAAGAGAACACAATGTGCCTTAAAAGTTTCACACCTGCAATCATTCCTATGAGATTATTTCTGGTCCCCCTGGCCCGCCCCACCCCCCGCGTCATGTGGCCTGCGGGATCTTAGTTCCCCAGGCAGCAATTCTGGGGTCCTAACCCCTGGGCCGCTGTGGGAGTCCCTAGGAGATGATTTCTGGATGGGAACGGTGAGTGATTTCTTTCTTTTATTGTGCTGTATTCTACGTTTTCTGTGGTGAGTATATAGGACTTAAATAGTACAAAATAAGAGCTGCTTTTAAAAATGACATCAAAGCTGACCGATTTAGAAATGTAGCCAGACCTATGCGAAGGCAGGTTGAGAGCAAGTAAGCATTTTTCACATTTGAAAGGTGGTGACTTAAAATCCCCATTGATCCCTCCCTTCCCTGGGCTGTTTACTTGTCTTTTTTGTCAAGTACCAGGCGGTGGTGGTGCCCTTTTCTAGAAAAAGTCATGGAAAACATGCCCGACCAGTGCGTTTATTCCAAGCCGCTGTCCAGTCGCTAGCCACTGAGCCTCCATTCTGTTAAGTGATTTATCTATATACGCACACACACATATATGTTATGCAGTAAAATAGGTAATTTTATAGTAAAATCGATCTGAAATTATGAAAATCAAGGAAATAATAGAGTGGGAACTCTCAAATATCTGAGCCACATATATACTGTTCTTTAACTCTACAGGGTATTATCGTGTTTCTGGCCCTCAAAATGGACAGAGGACACAGTGTGAGAAGCACTTGGAAGCAGCACGAGAAACGGGTTTTTGTCAGTGTGCTCTTTCTCCCTCCTTCAGACAATGCACGTGGAAGACGAGAAGGATTAGTCACACAGGGGGAAAGGAATAGATGAAAACAAGTCTGTTTATAGGCATATGGCAGCCCTTTAACTCACCTCTCAGTGGGACTCACTAGACTCTCAGTTCCTTTGAAGTTTTATTCCAACAGTTCAAAGAATCAGTCCACTAAAAATATTAAAGATATTGATCATTTTTAAAGCACACAATATTGAAACGGTTTTCCCAATAAAACTCTGTGCATTGGCCTGTTTAAGACTATTTCAGTTCTTTGCTCAATCTAGTGGAATATTCTCAACCAAACAGTCCTACTGTTTGCAAGAGGTTCAACAAGTACTTGGTTTTCATGGCCATCCTGACTGTATGTCCGTCCTTGGTTTTTATACAGGTCTCTCTTGCTTTCAGCTTGTCATTCAGTCGCTCAGTCATGTCTGACTCTTTGTGACCCCATGGACTGCAGTACACCAGGCTTCTCTGTCCTGCACCATCTTCCAGAGCTTGCTCAAACTTATGTCCATTGAGTTGGTGATGCCATCAACCATCTCACCCTCTGTTGTCCCCTTTTCCTCCTGCCTTCAATCTTTCCCAGTATCAAGGCATTTTATGTTTTCAGCTATAAAACTGATAAAAGAAGTAGTTAATATAATAGACAGAATCACTCCTCCAGAATTTGGAGACTTTCAGACTTGTCACCTCAACAAAACAATGAGCTCTTTGAAGGCAGGGACTACCATAAATCATTATATATATATATATATATATATATACACACACATATGGCTTTATATTCTCCCTAGACTAAACAGGGGGCTTCCCAGGTGGCTCTATGGTGAAGGGTCCGCCTACCAAAGCAGGAGCCACAGGAGACATGAGTTTGATGCTTGGGATCCCCTGGAGGAGGGCATGGCAACCTACTCCAGTATTCTTGCCTGGAGAATTCTGTGGACGAGGAGCCTGGCGGACTACAGTCCATGGGGTCAGACATGATTGAGCAACTAAGCGTGCACACATGCAGACTAAATGGAGACTGAATGAATGAATGGCAAAAATAGCACCTGGCACCAAAAAGTGATTTTGTGAATTACTAGCTTTTCTAGGCCTTAAAAACACTATACACTATTATTAAATGCAAAGAGAAAAATGGAAGCTTTAGCATGGAGAGAGCTGGCAGACAGTGCCTAAAACAAGTGATTAAAGTGAACATCAGGGACGTCCCAGGTGGCCCAGTGGCTGAGACTCTGCTCCTGATACAGGGGATCCGGGTTCGATCCCTGCTCGGGGAACTAGCTCCCACATGGAACAACTAAAGATCCAGAGCAAACAAACAAATAAATATCAGAAAGTAGATGCTGCCAGTAAGGGGGCAAACGGGCACGGTGCCTTGAGAAGGACAGCACCGGCTCAGGGCGCTCCTGCCAAAGGCACACAGCCCGAATCAAGCCACAAGGCAGCGCGAGACAGACTCACATCAGGAGAAAAGCTGCAAAAACCCAGATCTAGGCTCTTCAGAAATGGCGATGTCAGCGAAGACCACACACAGAGAAAGAAAAGGAGCTATTGATGATTATCACGCTAAGTGGGGTAAGTCAGACACGACCTAGTATCACCAACGTGTGAAGCCTCAACATGACACAAACTTACTTACAGAACAGAAACAGACTCACAGACTCTCAGACTCGCGGACTCACAGACTCAGAAAACAAACCATGGTTTCCAGAGGGAGAAGGTGGGGAGGGGGAAATTAAAAGTTTAGGATGAACAGATAGACACTCTTATATAAAATAGGGAACCAACAAGGACCTACTCTCTAGCACAGGGAATTGTATTCAATACCTTGTATTAGGTTGGTGCCAATGTAACTGTAGTTTTGGACCCTGAATTTTAAATCATTGTAACTATTCTCAAATACATCTTTATTAATCAAAATAGGAACCAGTACAATCAACACATTTTTGCCAACAAAAAATGATTTGTTTATTCCCCAGAGCCTAAAAATCTGTGCTTCGGGATTCCATGAACTCTGGGAAAGCATTTTCTGCCTCCTGTTGGTTGTGAAAGAGTTTTCCCTGCAAAAAGTTGTGGAGCTGCTTGAGGAAGCGGTAGTCAGTTGGCGAGAGGTCAGGTGAATATGGCGGAAGAGGCAAGAGTGTGGGCCAATTTGTGCAACTTTTGAAGCGTTGGTTGTGCTGCGCGTGGTGAGTGTCGCCATGGAGAGAACTGGGCCCTCTCTGAGGACCAGTGCCGGCTGCAGGCATTGCAGTTTTTGGTGCATCTTACCGATTTGCTGAGCGTACTTCTCAGATGTAATGGTTTCACCAGCATTCAGAAAGCTGTAGTGGGTCAGACCAGCAGAAGACCACCGAACAGTGACCAGGACCTTATTTTGGTGCAAGTTCGGTTTTGGTAGTGCTTTGCAGCTTCTTCTCAATCCAGCCACTGCGCTGATCATTGCCAGTTGTGTAAAATGCACTTTTTGTCGCACATCACAATCCGATTGAAAAGTGGTTTGTAGTTGTTTTGTAGAATAAGAGAAGATGACACTCAAAAGGATGGTTTTTTGACTTGTGATCAGCTGAGGAGGGACCCACTTACCGAGCCTTTTCACTTTTCCAATTTGCTTCAAATGCTGAATGGCTGTAGAAAGGTCAACACCGAGTTCTTTGCCAATTTCTCGTGTAGTTGTAAGAATATCAGCTTCGATGATCCTCTCAATTGGTCACTGTCAACTTCCCATGGCGGTCACTGCCCTGCTAGTCTTCAAGGCTCTTGTCTCCTTTGCAAAACTTCTTGAACCACAGCTGCACTGTTCACTTGGTAGCAGTTCCTTGGCCAAGTGTGTGGATGTTGCAAGCTGTCTCCACTGCTTTACGACCCATTTTGAACTCGAGTGAGAAAATCTCTCAATTTGCTTTTTGTCTAGCATCATTTCCTTAGTCTAAAATAAATAGAAAATAAATAGCTAGTAATAAGTCATTAGCAAAAAAAAAATGATTGAGAAATGCACGTTAAAATGATGTATAACATAACCACATTTATTTAAGAATGTAATCCAATATCAAACAGCAGAGTTTAACAATGCAAAACCCTAATTACTTTTGCATGAACCTGATAATAACCTATAATACAAAAGAATCTGAGAAAGTATATATATATATATATGTTATTACTGAATCCTTTTGTTATACACCTGAAGCTAACACAAAATTGTAAATTTATACCTCAATAAAAAGTAAATTTATACTTTAATAAAAGAAATAATTTTTTAAAAAGACTTGAAGGTTGAGAGAGTGTTCCAGATTAAAGGAGAGCAAAGAGACTTGACAACTCATACATTATGTAATCCTGGATCCAGCCCTGGGAGAAAAATTGCCGCAAATGACATCCTTGGGAAATTGGCAAAATCTGATTGTGGCCTGCAGCTTAGATATTAGTATGGCATAATATTAAATTTTCTGAATTTGATAATTTTGCTGGAGTTATGTAAGCTGTTTTTGTTCTTAGGGGATACATGCTGAACTATTTAGTTGGCATAAACGGTTCAGAGAAAGAAAAAAATAGAATCCCATAAATTTTAGCACAATTTTTAAAAATCGAGGTGAAATTCCCACAACATAAAGGTGTCCATGTAAAAGTGCACAATTCAAGGACATTTAATAGAGCCACAGGTCTGTGCACCCACCCCCTCTCCCTAGTTGCAAGTCGCTTTCATCATCTCAAAAGAAAACCTCCAGGACGTCTCTGTCACCCAGTGGTTGAGACTCCTGAGACTCTGCTGCTGGGGTCTGGGGTTTGGCCCCTGGTCAGGGAACTAAGTTCCCACCTGGCAGGTGGTGTGGCCAAAATTCCAAAATGACAGCAACAACCACCAAAAAATCCCTGCTACCCACGAAGCAGTCGTGTCCCTTAATCCCTGATGCCCACGAAGCAGTCGTGTCCCTTAATCCCTGATGCCCACGAAGCAGTCGTGTCCCTTTCCATCTTCCCTGCGCTGCTGGGGTTTATTTCCTACGTTTTGAATCTACCTATTCTGGAGTTGCTGCGAGTGGAATCATACAATACGTGGATTTGTATGATTTCTTTTTTTTTTAAACTTTCTTACTATTGTGTCTTTGAGGTTGATTTCCATTGCAGCATTTATCGAACATCAGTCCTTACCTTGGCTGACTAATACCCGTGGTCCACAGAGACCACATTTTGTTTATCCACTTGTCCATTAGTGCTTGTGTTGTTTTCCCCCTTCGGCTGCTGTGAATAACGCTGTTACGCGTTCAAGTCCCTGGGTTCACGTGCGGAGTATACTTAGGAGTAGAACTGCCAGGTCCGATGGTAAATGGGGGCTTAACTTTTTAAAGGAGCTGCCAAAGCCTGTTTTCAAAGGGCTGCGTCATTTTACTCTGTGTTCTGCTCTTACAACTCTTCTTAGAGCTTGGAATTATTTCAAAATAAAAAGTAAAAAAAAAAAAAATAATTAGTGTGTGCACCCAGGCAGAAGGGAAAGGCAACCAAAATTCAGGAAAATGGGAAGGGCCAAGCGCTTAACCCCACCAAGCAGCCAGGCGTGGAGACTGGGAGGGTGAGCGTGCCAGGAGGGGCAGCTCGAGGGGAGATTCCGGAGTGGAAACTTCTGTCAGGGGTGACACAGTTTGAAAGTGCTACCCCAGCACTTCCAGGACGAGAAACCCAGCCCAGGGAATGCGGAGGGCGCACGGTGCGCCCCACTGTCTGGGCGGATGTTCACTACCACCCTGCGGCGCACACAGGCGGAGTGAGCTTGCACCAATACTGGACTTTCATCCGTGCGCATCCGTGGGCACCGCCGTTTCCCATGCAGAAAGCTGCCTGGGTGTTGCGCTGCTGGGACCCTCGTGGGTAGAAAGAGGGTAAAGCTCCCCCCATGACTGCGCCGATACTTAAAGCAGACAATGCGGGTCCTGGAAGGCCTGACAGACCTTGAGGATTATGACTAAAGCCTGTAAATTCCATCCACATCCTGCTCGGTCATTCCTCTTGCAGCTCAGCCTGTGGCTCCCTAACCGGAGCTTGTGAGAAATGGAGACTCTCCGCGCCCCGCCCAGTTGGAGGTACCAGAATCTGCATTTCAACAAGACCCGCAGGTATTTGGCAAGCTCACCGGATGGGCAGCCGGTAAACAGTTGGTCTGCAGTGCAGGAAACCAGGTTCAATCCCTGGGTCAGGAAGATCCCCTGGAGGAGGGCAAGGGAACTCACTCCAGTGTTCTTGCCTGGAGTATTCCATGGACAGAGGAGCCTGGCAGGCTACAGTCCATGGGGTCGCAAAAAGTCAGACACGACTGAGCAACTAACACTTCACTTAGAGCTTAAGAAGCACTGCTCCTGCACCCACTGTATGAAACATGACTTAGCAACTGAACAACAAATCTGTGCAACAGATAATCAACGAGGCTCTCCTGGACAGCTCAGGGACCTCTACCCAGTACCCTGTAACGACCCAAATGGGAAAAGATTCTGGAAAAGAATATATATATGCATGTGTATAACTGCACCGCTTTGCGGTACTCTGAAACTAACACATCACTGTGAATCATATTTGTTGTTGTTTAGTCGATAACTCACGTCTGACTCTTTTGCCACCCCCATGGGCTATAGCCCACCAGGCTCCTCTGGCCATGGGATTTCCCAGGCAAGAATACTGGAGTGGGTTGCCATTTCCTTCTCCAGGGGTGAATTGACTATATACCATTATAAAAATAATTTTTTTTTAAAGTGCTGCCTTAGTGCAGAGATTCCTAACTTTTTTAATTTGAACAACCATATGGGATCGCTTATGAAAGAATTCAGATTCCTAGCCTACCTGGGAGTAGAGGCTAATCCAGTGCATCCAGGGTGAGGCCCTGGAGTGAGCATTTGTACCAAGCCTCCCTGTGAGTCTTCAGCTCAGAGAACTCTGCTAAGCAATACTTGAAATGCACAGTTTTAAAGGCAAAGGGGGAAATCCCAGAGAGAGACTGTGAACGCCTCTTAGGGCCCTGAGGCTTTCTGCCTGCTCACACAAGCCTCGCTGGACCTCTGCACCCTGTGAACAGAGTTCCACCTTAATCCTAAAACCAGACAAGGAGCTTTCTAATCCCATCGCTCAGGAGGGGACGGAGGCTCTGAGAGGGTAGGTGGTGGCCTGAGGTCCCTCAGCCAGGAAGGAGAAGCAGGACCTGATTCAGACCACCTTCTTTCCAGTGGCCAGGGCGCCGGCACGTGTACCCGACCTGATGAGTCAGCCTACCGGGACCTCTCCCTCTTTCCCTCTCCTCCGCCCCAGGGGGTGGGAGCAAAGAACATGCCCGGCCTTGGGGCTGGAGGGCTTCCTCTGGCTTCCAGCCCTGGTTCCCTCTCTTCTCCAAACCTCTATCTCCTTACCTATGAAACGGGAATGGCATGAAGGCAGGGTTAAAGAAAAAGGTTTAGGGTTAAGGATAAAACACATTCCATTTCCCTGTGCCTAGTGCATGCTTGGTGAACGGGAGCCATTTCTGTTATTTTCTTGCAGCTGCAGCAGGATGCAAAATTTAGGGATGAAAACTAAGGAAGTGTTTAGGGCATGGCTCCTCAAAGAGAAACTCCCTGAGTTCTGACACGTCAGGTGCAGTCAGATGGCTTTGGTTCACAAGATGTACTAGTTTCCTGTGGCCTCTGGTACAGATTACCACAAACGTAGTGGCTCAAAATAACAGAGACGTGTTACCAATGGGGAAGTGTGATGGGGTGGGGAGTACCAATAAGGACTTTGGGATTAACATACGCACACTAGTATACATAAAGGAGACGATCCACAGGCCCTATAGACAGCACCGGGAACTCTGCTCGGGATTCTCCAATGGACTGTATGGGAAAAGATCCCAAAGAAGAAAAGGGTTTTGTTGCCCAGTCGCGTCCGACTTGTGACCCCGTGGACTGCAGCACGCCAGGCCTCCCTGTCCATCACCAGCTCCCGGAGCTTGCTAGCCTCTAGAACTGAGAGAACACACTTCTGTTTCTTTTTTTTTTATCATCAGGTTTTATTTTTCAATTTAGTTTCATTTTATGTTGGAGGATAGTTCATTTACATGTGTTCGTTTCAGGTGTATGCCTAAGTGATTCAGTCATATATATATGATTCACTTACATCAACTCTAGTCCAACCTGAGATAAAACTTAAATTAAAAAATAAAACTCAATGATAAAAAAAGGAAACAGAAATGTGTTCTCTCCGTTCGAGAGGCTAGAAGTCAGAAATGGACGTGTGGGCAGCCCTGCCCACCTCCAGGGGCTCGAGGCAGGCATCTCCCCAGCGGCTCCCAGCCTGGGGGGCGGTGCTCCAGGCCACCCTGCCTCCCGGGGGCAGATTCCAGGCCTTGCCTCCCCTGCCGTGTCTCTCTGTATATCATCTTTTCTGTCTCCTGGAAAGTCACTTGTCACTGGATTTAGGGTTCACCCATATGATCCAAGGTGATGTCATGGCCAGTTCCTTAATTATTCATCCATCACAAATAAGGTTGCGTTCACAGTTTCCAGGCATTAAGACACAGCCCTGTCTTCCCCGGAGCCCAGGACAGACATTGCTCCAGGCGTGGGGTGCGCTCCCCTCTTTGCCTCGGGAGAAGGGCACTCCGTGTTTGGGGACCAGCGGGGGGAAAGGGGCCCGAGGACTGCTTGCCCAGTCTTCTTCCTCCAAATGCTCCAGGTTCCCACCGTGCTCCCCGCACCCCCACCCCCAGCTTCCCAACCCTCAGCTTTGGCTCCCCTGCTTCACCCAGGGCCTTCACGTTTCCCCTTCAGATTCCCAAGTGTTGACAGGTGCTGGCCAGCCCGAGACAGGCTGATCTTGGCTCAGGTGCTTTTCCTTGGACCGGTCACCTGGGGTCCTGTGGGGTGGGGATGGCAGAAACATGTGACTCTGAAAGTGTCCCCCAGGCCTGCTTCTCGAGGGGGTGGGGAGCATCTCCTTAAGGGGGGGCATGGTATTTGAGTAGACAGCTCTTGCCTGGGCCCTTGGAGGAGAACACGGTGGAATCCTGGGTTCCACACTGTACCTGGGGCTGAGCTCCATTCATTGAAGTGCCAAACTCCTTTTTATAGGGAGACACGTTTGGGGGAGACGTCAGCCTGAATCCTGGGGTCGAGTTATAAGGGAGGCTCTGGTAATGATGTAATCAGAGTGGTCCTCCCACTGCTTCATCATCCCTCTCGTTTCTCACTGACGTTTTGCAACAAAGCTGCACAGGAGTCCCCAGCCCTGCCCCAACCCCACGGAGCCATCAAGGACACGGAGGCCTAGAGCCGCTAAATGGCTTGCCCGAGGTCACCTGCCTGCCAAGTACAGAGCCAGACAAGCCCGCCGCCTCCTTCTCAGCATTCCATCACCTTCTTTTCAGTAATGCCTGCTTTTGTTAACGCCACACATTAGTCACTCTCTTTGGAGATCAGGTCGGTGTTAACGCCAAGGGTGGCGTGGGCTTCCCGGGTGGCGCTAGCGGTAAAGAACCCTCCTGCCAATGCAGCAGACGCAGGAGATGCGGGAGCAATCACTGAGTCGGGAATGTCCCTGGGAGGAGGGCCTGGCAGCCCTCTCCAGTATTCTTGCCTGGAGAATCCCATGGACACAGGGGCCTGCGGGCCTACAATCCATGGGGTCGCAAAGAGTCGGACGCGACTGAAGCGATGTAGCATGGGTGCACAAGGGTGCCGTCTTAGAAAAGACGCCTGAACGCTGCGGCACTCCGGTCTGGCACAATCACAGGCCTGTGGAGCGGAGTGGGGTTAGAGGACGGGCCCTCCTGGAAATGGGGGCTCCACCGGCCCCAGCGCAAGCCTCGGGGACCTCAGCCTCTTTCCCTCCATCTTTTCTTTCTCTTCCGGTATGATCACTGAGGGCTGGATGCCTGCAAATCATGTGAAGGAAATGAATCAAAGTTATTTATCTTCCCCCAGCCAGGGATTAACGGTGGGAGACTCTAGCAGAGCAGAGGTAGGACCCCCGGCAGCTCTGAGATCCCTGTTTATGTTTGGAGATGAAACTACACAGCGTCAGATGCAGAGATGGGAAGGGGCACCTCTGCCAGGCAAGCGGCAGGCTGACTGCCCAGGAAGGGGCTGGGGGACCCCCTGAGGTTTATGGCGGAGTCTGCCTCTCCTTCCTCCCAGGCGAGGTTCACAGCGACCTTCAGGAAATGACACTTGGGAAGACTTCTCTTTTCCCAATACCCTCCACACATTCTTCATTTTCAGGAAAATAATTAATTTGGGAAATAAGGTGATAATGAAATGAACTCCACTTTTGGTGGACCGCCCTCACCAGACACAGAAGCAGCAGGGCTCTGCGCCCCGGGTCTCCATCACCTCTCTCTGCAGTCTGCACTCTTTTTTTTTATGCTTCAAATGCATCTTTGGCGAAGGATATGAACTCCACCCGTCCAACTCAGGACGTCATTAGGGCCTCAGCGGGCCTGGGGGGCTCTGAGGCTGCGGGCGCTAAAAATAGCCGGAGAGGTTAAAAAAAAATGTGGAAGCAGATTTAAGGGCTCTTCTGCAAAATGAAACCCAGAAGCTGAGCCCTGGGTGGTTCTATTTAAAGGCGATCACCATCTCACCGTTCCCGTGGAGCTACACGTGAAGCCTGTATTCCTGGCGCTGAGCCGGGCGGGCGGGGACGGCTCCTCCCCCGCGCTCGGCGGGGCCGCCCCCGAGAGGGGCAGGCGGCCGACCTCGGCGCAGCCCTTTCCTCCCACAGGCGTCCCTTTGAATTGAGCAAAGTGAAAATAAAGTTTTTGAGGCCAATGTCACAGTTTTATCTTCTGTGAAAAGCAAAATCAACGAGGCTCGGAAAACTTACAAGCGGTTAGAAGACTTCCATGTGGCCCTTGCCTTGGAGAGGGAAACAGAGAGAGCCAGAAGGAGACAACAGACAGAGACAGAGAGAAAGAGAGAGACAGAGGAAGAGAGAGACAGAGGAAATCGAGCTGCACTGTTCCAAGCAACAGCCAGCAGAAACCTTCTCTCTCTCTCTTTCTTTCCCTTGCTCACTGCCACCCTTTTATTTTATTATTATTTTTTTTTAACACATCTGGTCTCAATCTTTATACACCAGTGGACAAAAGCAATTAGACAGCTCTGCTTTCCACGTCAAATGAAAGTATATATTTTCCACGGCTGTCTCATTTGGTTACCCAGCTCTGCAGAAAGAGCTTAAATGGAATTTCAATTTCGGGCCTTTGCTTGACAGTCCTGTTAGTGACGTGAGAGGTCAGTGCAGCCGCCTCTCCCAGAACCAGGAGAGGAAGGGCAGAGTGACAGGTGTGAGCTGACGCGCGCCCACTGCCCAGTCTTCCTAACAAGCCAGGCGGCTGGGGTGCCTATGATCGCTGGCTCAGGCTTGACCGACCCAGCGGAGGAGGCGACAGGAGCCTCCCTGGAAGGTGAAACTCCGACGGTCGCTCCAGTGGCTGGGGCTCTGCCGGAGACAGAACGCAGTGCAGCCCAGCCTAAGCAGAGAGGAGAGTTGATTCCTAGACCTGTGACATTTAAGAGAGCGAATCTGGCCAGACACAACTGATTCTGAAGCCTCAAGCAGCGCCATTCACTTGCTTTTTTCCCTTGACTCTGCCAAGAAGAAGAACTCCAATGAAAGGGTTGCCTGGGATACTTCCTTTTTAAAAAAGATTTATTAAAATTTTTAAATTTTATTTATTTATTTTTGTAATCTTATTTATTTATTTATTCCCTGAGCTGGGTCTTCATTACTGCGAGGGCTTCTCTCTAGTTTTGATGAGTCGGGGCCGGTCTCTAGCTGTGGGGTCCGGGGTTCTCACGGGAGTCGCATCTCTTGCTGAGGTTCCAAGCTCTGGAGCACGGACTTCGGCAGCTGTGGTGTGTGGACCAGGACTCGGGGCTCCAGGCTCTGGAGCACAGACTTCAGTGGGTGCTGCCCAGGCTTAGTTGCTCCTCGATATGCGGGATTTTCCAGGATCAGGGTTCAAACCCATGTTCCCTGCATTGGCAGGCAGATTCTTATCTACTGAGCCACTGGGAAAACCCTACCAAGACTTCCAGCAATGATTCTGGAATGCATGCTCATTGAGGGAGGTGCCCAACCTTAAACTGATCACAGCTTTGAGCCCCTGGTCCATTCCTGGAGATAGGAAAGCAGCCCACTCCATAAACCAGAGGCCTGAATTTAGGTTGGGGTTTCTGCAGAGAAAAAACCTTTCAGAAGAAGGGAGAATGGCTGCAGAGTGGTGTAGCTACCCTCCATGGGCACCCTTGTGAACCACAGCTGGGCACCCCCTCCAGGCTAATGCAGCTTGGTGCGCCCACTGTTTAGGGGGCTGATGGCACCCAACTTCCTTTGGGCAGAAAGCCACTCCAGGCCCAGGACACAAGGCTGAGTGAGTGGCGATAAATCCAGGTACCAGCCCACTTGCCTCCTCAGCAGGACGCTCTTGCACAGTGCAATACCTGAACAGCTGTATTTGCCGGCCCCGTTGGGTAGGCAGATGTCCTGACAACCAGCCAAGCCATCTTAGAAGAGCTCCTTCCCCCAAGAGTTCTTGTCTGACAGGCTTAAGCTATCTATGGCTTCTGCACGAGGCCATACACAGTATTCATTTTATAGCTTCGTGTTTGTTCAGCCTTGAATGTGTGGTGGGGGCGCGCTGGAGACCGGGCCAGACCTGGCTTGGTTGCTGGCTCTGTCCTTAAGCATCTGGGCCTTCCTGTTCCTGTCCTGATGCTTTTCTGGGTCTCAACCTCCTCAGGGGGACGAGAAAATGAAAGTGAAAGTGTCAGTAGGTCAATCGTGTCTGACTTTGTGCAACCCTGTGGACTGTAGCCCACCAGGCTCCTCTGTCCATGGGATTTCCCAGGCCAGAATACTGGAGTGGGTAGCCTTTCCCTCCTCCAGGGGATCTTCCTGACCCAGGGATCAAACCTGGGTCTCCTGCATTGCAGGCGGATTCTTTACTGTCTGAGCCACCAAGGAGGCCCCTGCGGGACAGGAGGACCCTCCCCAACATTCCCCCCTCCCACCCAAAGCCCCTATTGGGAGGAGGTCTGGGGGTTTGGGGGTCTCTGCTTTCCTCCCAGCCTTCCAGAGCCGGTATCAACAGAAGCAAGTCTTTCTTCTACCTGCTGGCCCCCGTCCCTCAGATGTGTGAACCTCGTGGTTTCACTGCCCTAGTCAATCCCGCAGCTCCAGGGCGTCCTCGGGGTGTCACTTCCCTCCGCCTCTGCACTGATGACACACAACCCCGCCTTTCTGCCTGTTAGGCAAATTGGCGCCCACTCACAGACGGGGCCCTGCAAAGCTGGGGCCGGAAGAGGGAAAATGCAAAGCAGAGCAGTGGGACTTGTGTCCCGTGGGGTCGGGCACTCGCTGGCGGGGCAGAGGGAGGACCATGAAACAGGGGTGTCTGTGGGGGAGGGCGGGACACCGCGCTGACACCCCAGCTTCCCCTGCTGGCCCCGGGAGCCCCTGAGGGGCAGATGGATTCATACAGATCTCATAGGTGGGCATTTAACATGCCTGTTTACGTGTGATGATAGCAAATTCTAGTGCCAGTACAGCGCTCCACAAGGATCTTGATGACTCTCTTATCTGACAGAAACCAAACTTCCTGTGGGGTCCCTCTGCCTGGTCCCGCCCACCTCAGACCTGGGAAACCCAGGGCACAGAGGCCAAGATTAGGCCCCGAGGAGGGGCTCTGGGCGGGACTGGGGACTGTGCAGTGTCCTTCGGGGTGAGCCGGCCTGCTGCTACTGTACTACTCACAGCCAAACGGATCTTCCAAGGCTGATGGATTAGGGCCATGGGTCTGGGTGGGGTTAAGCAATGCCTACGGGTGCCACTGGGTGCCACTACTGGAGTATTTTGGGGGCTAAACAACCTGTCACACACACAGAAGCCTGACATCTATCATTCGACGCCTTCGGGGACCAGATCACACATAGGGAAGCATAATAACCATGACGACCGTGACGCCTGTACTCAGGGAGCCCCGTTCAGTCCTCAGAGCCGCCCCCCTTCTTTTTGGCTGTGCTGTGAGGATTGCAGGATCCTAGTTTCCTGACCAGGGGTTGAACCCAGGCCTTCGGCAGTGACAGCATGGAGTCCTAACCACTGGAGCCCCAGGATATTAAAAATTTTTTTAAATTATTTATTTCATTGACGTGTAGTTGACTTTCAACAGTTAATTTCTGCTGTGCGCAAAGTGACTCAGTTATGCACACAAATATTCTTCTTCACATGCTTTTCTGTTGCAATTTACCCCAGGAGATTGAATACGGTTCCCCATATACTATCCAGTAGGACCTTGTTGTTTATGAATTCTTGATATAATATTCGGTAGTATGCATCTGCTAATTCCAGACTCCGAGCCCTTTCTTTCCCCACCACCACCCCTTGGCAACCACAGTCTAGAACCCTTTTATACAGAGAGTAAAGCCTTGCAGTTCAGAACTTGAGCTACTGGACTCAGATCTTCACTCTTCTAGTGAGGAAAACCTCAATAAATTACCCTCCTGGAGCCTCCATTTGCTTATCTGTAACCTCCAAGAGGATATGGCCTCTGACCTCACAGTTTCAGAGAAAGTTCATTGCAGTAATCCATGTGAGACTCTTGAAAGCTTCCCCAGGTGACTCCGTGGAAAATAATGCGCCTGCCAACGCATTAGACACAGGTTCTATCCCTGGGTCAGGAAGATGCCCTTATAGAAGGAAATGGCAGCCCTCTCCAGCATTCTCGCTTGGAAAATCCCGTGGACAGAGGAGCCTGGCAGAATGCAGTCCATGGCGTTGGCAAAAAGGGGTCGGATGCGATTTAGTGACCGAGCACGCACTCACACGCATGTAAGTTCTTAGCTTGTGGTCAGACGCGGAATAAAGTTTCAATACAAGCTGGTGACTGCTGTTAGGATCTGTGAGCTCTTTGACTGTAATAACCCCTTTGAAGTCATTTTCTTCTTTTGAAGATATTTTCTTCTTTGGCTGAAGGAGGAAAGTGAGACCAGAAAGTGAAAACACGAGCCTGGGGGCTGGGGAGGTCATGGAGTGAGAAAGGAGACTTGGGCTTGGGAGGGCTTCCCTGGTGGCGCAGGTGGTAAAGAGTCTGCCTGCAGGGCAGGAGACCCAGGTTGGATTCCTGGATCGGGAAGATCCCCTGGAGGAGGACACAGCAACCCACTGCAGTACTCTTGCCTGGAGAATTCCATGAACAGAGGAGACCGGTGGCTACTGTCCATGGGGTCATAAAGAGTTGGACGTGACTGAGCGACTTTCACTTCACCTGGCCGGTGACACATGCCAGAAGCATTGTTGGGGCAGAGACTCTCACGCTGGGTGAGTCTGAGTCCCCTGCGGAGTGTGCAGGAGGGGCCACGGTCCAGAGAACTGGAACAGGGCGTTAAGGGGCCACTCAGGCAAGGGGCCGAGACTCTACAGTGAAGGGAGGAACAGACTTGACTGGCATTTTATCTCACCAAAGAAAAGAGGCAATTGCCTCGTGGTTCAAGGGTTAGGACAGCAAGCTTTCCCTCGCGGATCCCTCTTCGGGAAACCGAGATCCTGCAAGCCAAGTGGTAGAGCCAAAGAAAAACAAAACCCAAAACCCAAAACAGCAACGACAACAAAACACAAAAGTATGAAAACAACTTTACCCTCTAACAAAATTGAGAGTATAGTCCCAGCCGTGTGCTCGTTCTGAGAACAGCAAAATCATCTGAACCTTTTTCTCCGATAAAACTATAGCCTACTTCATTTTTGACTGGCATGTCACATTCATAAAGAGGAGTACTTCCCTCCTCCTCCAACAAGAATACTTGAAGGCCTGGTCAATTTTTAAGGTCTTTCCTGAATCCTTGTTATTTCTGCTATCTTGTCTTATTTCTGGGTTTTCTCTTTGGTGATTGTTAACTAGCCTCAGTCAAGGTGGCCGTTCACAGACCTGCTAAGTGACTTTCAGTGACTTTAGGAAACCCTGAGACTGCAAGATTTGCAGTTTTATCTGATGAACTGATTTGCATTGAATTTGCATTGTAATTTTGGAGTGTCAATGTGATGGGTGGGGGTGGCCGCTGGTGTGAAACAGGGAGAGACTGTGTTATGGTCCATTAGCACAGAGTTTCACCTTACAACAACTTTTTGCTTCATAAGCAAGTCATAACTGTAGGCACTTGGGCAACAAATTCTCAAATAACAACCATATCCCGTGTAGGCATGAGGCACATGGTTTTGATAAACACAGGGCTCCACTACCCTCCCCAACATTCCCCCCTCCCACCCAAAGCCCCTATTGGGAGGAGGTCTGGGGGTTTGGGGGTCTCTGCTTTCCTCCCAGCCTTCCAGAGCCGGTATCAACAGAAGCAAGTCTTTCTTCTACCTGCTGGCCCCCGTCCCTCAGATGTGTGAACCTCGTGGTTTCACTGCCCTAGTCAGATCCCGCAGCTCCAGGGCGTCCTCGGGGTGTCACTTCCCTCCGCCTCTGCACTGATGACACACAACCCCGCC
The DNA here is from genome assembly GCA_006408695.1 of Aepyceros melampus. NCBI lineage: Eukaryota > Metazoa > Chordata > Mammalia > Artiodactyla > Bovidae > Aepyceros > Aepyceros melampus. The sequence continues at coordinate 81,287 of SJXQ01005414.1, read as the reverse complement.
TTTCTGCCTGTTAGGCAAATTGGCGCCCACTCACAGACGGGGCCCTGCAAAGCTGGGGCCGGAAGAGGGAAAATGCAAAGCAGAGCAGTGGGACTTGTGTCCCGTGGGGTCGGGCACTCGCTGGCGGGGCAGAGGGAGGACCATGAAACAGGGGTGTCTGTGGGGGAGGGCGGACACCGCGCTGACACCCCAGCTTCCCCTGCTGGCCCCGGGAGCCCCTGAGGGGCAGATGGATTCATACAGATCTCATAGGTGGGCATTTAACATGCCTGTTTACGTGTGATGATAGCAAATTCTAGTGCCAGTACAGCGCTCCACAAGGATCTTGATGACTCTCTTATCTGACAGAAACCAAACTTCCTGTGGGGTCCCTCTGCCTGGTCCCGCCCACCTCAGACCTGGGAAACCCAGGGCACAGAGGCCAAGATTAGGCCCCGAGGAGGGGCTCTGGGCGGGACTGGGGACTGTGCAGTGTCCTTCGGGGTGAGCCGGCCTGCTGCTACTGTACTACTCACAGCCAAACGGATCTTCCAAGGCTGATGGATTAGGGCCATGGGTCTGGGTGGGGTTAAGCAATGCCTACGGGTGCCACTGGGTGCCACTACTGGAGTATTTTGGGGGCTAAACAACCTGTCACACACACGGAAGCCTGACATCTATCATTCGACGCCTTCGGGGACCAGATCACACACAGGGAAGCATAATAACCATGACGACCGTGACGCCTGTACTCAGGGAGCCCCGTTCAGTCCTCAGAGCCGCCCCCCTTCTTTTTGGCTGTGCTGTGAGGATTGCAGGATCCTAGTTTCCTGACCAGGGGTTGAACCCAGGCCTTCGGCAGTGACAGCATGGAGTCCTAACCACTGGAGCCCCAGGATATTAAAAATTTTTTTTAATTATTTATTTCATTGACGTGTAGTTGACTTTCAACAGTTAATTTCTGCTGTGCAGCAAAGTGACTCAGTTATGCACACAAATATTCTTCTTCACATGCTTTTCTGTTGCAATTTACCCCAGGAGATTGAATACGGTTCCCCATATACTATCCAGTAGGACCTTGTTGTTTATGAATTCTTGATATAATATTCGGTAGTATGCATCTGCTAATTCCAGACTCCGAGCCCTTTCTTTCCCCACCACCACCCCTTGGCAACCACAGTCTAGAACCCTTTTATACAGAGAGTAAAGCCTTGCGTTCAGAACTTGAGCTACTGGACTCAGATCTTCACTCTTCTAGTGAGGAAAACCTCAATAAATTACCCTCCTGGAGCCTCCATTTGCTTATCTGTAACCTCCAAGAGGATATGGCCTCTGACCTCACAGTTTCAGAGAAAGTTCATTGCAGTAATCCATGTGAGACTCTTGAAAGCTTCCCCAGGTGACTCCGTGGAAAATAATGCGCCTGCCAACGCATTAGACACAGGTTCTATCCCTGGGTCAGGAAGATGCCCTTATAGAAGGAAATGGCAGCCCTCTCCAGCATTCTCGCTTGGAAAATCCCGTGGACAGAGGAGCCTGGCAGAATGCAGTCCATGGCGTTGGCAAAAAGGGGTCGGATGCGATTTAGTGACCGAGCACGCACTCACACGCATGTAAGTTCTTAGCTTGTGGTCAGACGTGGAATAAAGTTTCAATACAAGCTGGTGACTGCTGTTAGGATCTGTGAGCTCTTTGACTGTAATAACCCCTTTGAAGTCATTTTCTTCTTTTGAAGATATTTTCTTCTTTGGCTGAAGGAGGAAAGTGAGACCAGAAAGTGAAAACACGAGCCTGGGGGCTGGGGAGGTCATGGAGTGAGAAAGGAGACTTGGGCTTGGGAGGGCTTCCCTGGTGGCGCAGGTGGTAAAGAGTCTGCCTGCAGGGCAGGAGACCCAGGTTGGATTCCTGGATCGGGAAGATCCCCTGGAGGAGGACACAGCAACCCACTGCAGTACTCTTGCCTGGAGAATTCCATGAACAGAGGAGACCGGTGGGCTACTGTCCATGGGGTCATAAAGAGTTGGACGTGACTGAGCGACTTTCACTTCACCTGGCCGGTGACACATGCCAGAAGCATTGTTGGGGCAGAGACTCTCACGCTGGGTGAGTCTGAGTCCCCTGCGGAGTGTGCAGGAGGGGCCACGGTCCAGAGAACTGGAACAGGGCGTTAAGGGGCCACTCAGGCAAGGGGCCGAGACTCTACAGTGAAGGGAGGAACAGACTTGACTGGCATTTTACTCACCAAAGAAAAGAGGCAATTGCCTCGTGGTTCAAGGGTTAGGACAGCAAGCTTTCCCTCGCGGATCCCTCTTCGGGAAACCGAGATCCTGCAAGCCAAGTGGTAGAGCCAAAGAAAAACAAAACCCAAAACCCAAAACAGCAACGACAACAAAACACAAAAGTATGAAAACAACTTTACCCTCTAACAAAATTGAGAGTATAGTCCCAGCCGTGTGCTCGTTCTGAGAACAGCAAAATCATCTGAACCTTTTTCTCCGATAAAACTATAGCCTACTTCATTTTTGACTGGCATGTCACATTCATAAAGAGGAGTACTTCCCTCCTCCTCCAACAAGAATACTTGAAGGCCTGGTCAATTTTTAAGGTCTTTCCTGAATCCTTGTTATTTCTGCTATCTTGTCTTATTTCTGGGTTTTCTCTTTGGTGATTGTTAACTAGCCTCAGTCAAGGTGGCCGTTCACAGACCTGCTAAGTGACTTTCAGTGACTTTAGGAAACCCTGAGACTGCAAGATTTGCAGTTTTATCTGATGAACTGATTTGCATTGAATTTGCATTGTAATTTTGGAGTGTCAATGTGATGGGTGGGGGTGGCCGCTGGTGTGAAACAGGGAGAGACTGTGTTATGGTCCATTAGCACAGAGTTTCACCTTACAACAACTTTTTGCTTCATAAGCAAGTCATAACTGTAGGCACTTGGGCAACAAATTCTCAAATAACAACCATATCCCGTGTAGGCATGAGGCACATGGTTTTGATAAACACAGGGCTCCACGGCCAGAGATGCGGCTAAAACCCTCCTTATACAGGTGATTGGTGTGGGATGAGAGAGGGCAGAAGAGCCATGATAGTCACGTTATACACAACAGTGAATAAAATAGGAAACTACAGGTCCCTACTGATATAAATAAATAAATGACTCAACTGAAAGTTTGATGAGAAATGAAGTATTTACATGGTTTCAGTGATGTCCACAGAATACTGATGAAAGAGGAGGGAATCACTTTTGAGGAGCCTGGGAACACCATCAAAGAACTGAAAGACTGGCATAAGGCTTGAATAAAGTTGATAGCTAGTGGGAAGCTGCTGTATAAGGCAGGGCGCTGGACTCAGAGCTCTGTGATGACCTAGATGCAGGAGGTAGGAGGGAAACTCAAGAGAGAGGGGGTAAGTGTATACCTACCGCTGATTGGTGGTGTTGTTCAGCAGAGGCTAACATAATATGGTAAAGCAGTGATACTCCAGTGAAACAAGCAAACCAGAAGAACATCGCCAGCACTGGGGAAACTGAGGACGCAGAGAACGCAGCATGGCTTCTGCAGCATCCCACCAAGCAGGCACTCTTCCTTGCCGAGTCTAGTCCAGGGGAAACTTCGAGTCAAATCCAAAAGGAGGGACATTCTATACATGTCTGAACCGTCATCTTCAAAGGTGTCAAGGGCATAAAACACAAGGGAAAAAATGAGCTGCTCCAGAATGAAGCGGCCAGGAGAGGCAGGATGACCTACGCGTGGGTGACTGAATTGGATCCCTCTGCTGGGAAAAGGATGTTTTCGAGCTAGTTGTTAAGACTTGAATGGGGCTTGAGGATTACATGGCAGCAATGTATCAGGTTAATTTCCTAACTCTTCCAAAGTGTTGGATGTCCTGTGGAAAAGTGTGCTGAAGTTGCAAGGCATTGGGTCTGCAATGCGGTGGTTTACTCACTAAGTCGAGTCTGACTCTCTGAGCCCTCCAGGCTTCTCTGTCCGTGGGATTCTCCAGGCAGGGATACTGGAGTGAGCTGCCATTTCCTCCTCCAGGGCATCTTCCCAACCCAGGGATCAAACCCGCCTCTCCTGCATTTGAAATCCTGGTGTGACATTTTCACAGAGATGCCAGGAAGCAATTAGATATGATCTGGAAACAGGAAAACGGATCCCAGTGAGCAACATGAATTTGGGGTTTATCTGCTTGGAAGCCAAGAGAGCAACTGAGTTTAGTGAGGAGGGGGTGAGAGGGTGAACAGGGGGAGGGCAGGAGGAGTGTGCGCCAAAGATGGATTTGGAACCACAGACAGCACTGTGTAAGTGTGTGCCGTTCAACAAGTGTGAACCCCAACAGCAGTCCAGCCACAGACATCCCTGCTGCTGCTGCAGTGGGAGTGATGTTCGTGTTACACCCAGAGGCCAGTCTAGCCATTTGTGGGTTGGCAGATGGGAGAGACTGTGCTATCACTCACGAGAATCCAAGGCGGCTTTGGCACGTGTGGCCCTGGAGGTGACTGCAGAGGGGGCTGCGGGTGGGGAGCAGAGAAGGCCTGAGTTTCGCAGGCCTGCCCTGGACACGCTGTCCTCCCCGTCTCATCTAGTCGTAGGAGAGCCGGCAGGTTCTTCTGCAACATGGACGAGCCTCGAAGACCTGACGTCACCAAAGGACAGATAGTGCGTGCTTCTCTCTCTGGGGTCCCTGGGTGTCTAACTCATCACCACAGAAGGAGAATGGCGGTTGCCAGGGGCCGGGCAGGCAGGAACGGGGAGTCCGTTTTTCGCGTGGGCAGAGTCAGTTTTGCAAGATGAACAGAGTTCTGGAGGTGTGGTGGCAGCTGCACGGCAGTGTGAAAGGGCTTCATCTCACTGAGCTCTCCTGTTACTTTTTTGGCCTTGAGGCACGTGGGGAGCTTAGTTCCCTGTCCACCAACTGACCACGTGGAAGCGGGAGTCCTGACCACTGGACCACCAGGGAGGTCTCAATTATAGTCTCAGAAATCACCGAGACAGAAGACTTCAGATGTGTATTTTCACTACATTAAAAGTTCTTTTTTTTTTTTTTTTTATTCAAATTTTCATTTAATCAAGTCAAAATTGAATGATCATGGAATTTATTGAACTGGCGAAACATAAAGTAACCAAAAGATAGTAAATTCTTAGAACTATTATGTTTTGTCCAATTTCATTGAATTATATCTTGATTTCTTTTTTATCATCTATAGTTTTTATCTTAATCAACTCAAACGTATCACACAGAAATCTCAAACTGAAGGTAACCAGGTGCTTTCTTTCAGAACTGGGTTTTCTGCCCTGGAAGTAGTTCGCATAACTTAGATGAGATTGAGAAAGACATTGCCCAGAAGAGTCTCCCTGCCCCGACCCCAAGTGTGCTTTATGGGTTCAGAAAAATTTCAAATAATACTGAGCTAGAAGTTGCCCCCACAGCTCTAGTATACTTCTACCACATGAATGTGCCTTTCTGAGTATTAACCAATTATCCAAGGAAGTAAGCCATATGTATAACTACCATTGAATGTTTAATGCTCATATAATTTTCTAGTAGTTATGATTATTTTTAGTTACTTAGGTCCCAGATACTGTTGTTTGAATCATGCTGCTGCTGCTGCTGCTAAGTCACGTCAGTCGTGTCCGACTCTGTGTGACCCCATAGACAGCAGCCCACCAGGCTCCAGTCCCTGGGATTCTCCAGGCAAGCATACCGGAGTGGGTTGCCATTTCCTTCTCCATAAAAGTTCTTAAAAAAAAAAAAAAAAAGCAGATTCTGGATTTCCCTGGTGGCTCAGTGGCTAGGAATCCGCCTGCTATGCAAGGGACGCGGGTTTGATCCTCGGTCCAGGAAGAGCCCACAGGACGCTCGGGGCAGCTAAGCCCACGCACCACGGCTGCTGAGCCCATGCACCGAGGGCCTGTGCTCGGCAACGAGAGCAGCCTGGGCACACCCCCTCCAACAAGAGCAGCCCCGTGCGGCAGCAAAGACCCAGGGTGGCCAGAGCAACTCTTAAATAAATAAACACATCTTAAAAATAGGCGGATTCTGATTCAGCACTTCAGGAGTGGGGCTCGAGATCTTGCATTTCTGTAAACCCCCCAGGGGAGGCAGGCGACACATGACCAAGCTCCGTGCCAAGAGTCCACTCCCAGCTGCAGGCTGCCACACCGCCGAGCCAGGCGCCTTTAGCTCCTCTGTAACAGCCCTGGCACCTGCTTCGCATTAAAGCTATAGGAACGGCTTGACTGAAATGCAATTGGACTCTAAGCCCTTTGAGAGCTCTGGCCTCCTCATTCAGCCCTCGGAGAAGCTGCCAAGAGAGCCTCCACACAACGGACACGACCGCAGCAAAATACTTCCAGAGCCAGCCAGGGATATTTTCTGATTCTCTTGGGCTGGTCTGGTCTGTTTCTAGGGGAGCTCTTCCAACGGGTCTGGGCCTGCATCTTTCCTTTGGTTATCCCCCCAACAGCAGCTGTTGCATCGTAGGTGTTCAGGAAACGCGCACGGAAGGGAAACAGCTAACACACTGAGAGTGCTTATAAAGCAGTGCTCTGACCACTTTATACAGTGGGTCACATTTCCCCAAAAAGGCCATGACATATCTTCAATCCTACATATTCTTCTTACAATGTGACCTGAATGTTCTTCCTGTTGAGAAATGGAGTTTCGGTCCCTCCGCTTGAACCTGGGAGGACTCAGTGTGGCTCAAAACTGCATGTGAATGCAGAACTCAAGGACTGTCTGCACAAGTTTTCAAATGCTGTATCTTCTTTTCCTAAGTTTTCTTTCTTTTTTTTTTTTTTAATGTAGGCCATTTTTAAAGTCTTTTAAAAAATAGTTATTGATTTCTGTTTGGCTGCGCTGGGGTCTTCGCCGCTGTGTGCGGGCTTTCCCGAGTTGCAGAGCGCGGGGGCTACTCTCTAGCTGCGGTGCGTGGACTCCGCGTCGCGGGGCCGTCTCTTGCTGCAGAGCTCGGGTTCTAGAGCATGGGCTCTATAGTCGTGGCGCACAGGCTGAGTTGATCAGACGCATGTGGGATTGTCCCAAACCGGGGATTGAATTCGTGCCCCTACACTGGTAGGCAGATTCTTAAACACTAGACCACCAAGGAAGTCCCCGATTTTAAAATCTTTATTGAATTCATTACAGGATTGTCTCTGTTTTAGGTTTCAGGTTTTTTGGCCATTAAGCATGGGATCTGAGCTCCCTGACCAGGCATCAATCTGGACGCCCTGCATTGGAAGGTAAAGTCTTAACCACTGGACCACCAGCGAAGTCCCAAATGCTGTATGTTTGAATTTAAATTTTGTTTCACTTTATTGGGTTTTTTTTGGCCATGCGTTTTGTGGATCTTAGTTCCTCTAGCAAGGATCACACTCAGGCCCTGTGAGTGAAAGCAGTGAGTCCTAACTATTGGTCTGCTAAGGAATTCCCTCCAATGCTGGATCTTTGGAGAAAAGATCTTTCTAGAATCGGAGCAGACTTTCTTCCTCTATTAGCCAACAATGTCAGAAAAGGGCTGGATGATGAAGCTCCCATCAGTAGGTGTGCGGTACGTTATTCCTAGGGATCTGTGGGTTTGCTGGGGGTGGGTTGAACCAGGCTGTGTTCAGCTGGAAGGAAGGTCTGGTTTGGCTGCACACATCTGCCATCCTTTTCTAGAACCAGGGGGCTCACCTAGGTTATTCTCAGGCAAAGGCATTGGCTCAAGAGGGCCACCCGAACCCTGCCAGTGCTTTTGAATCCACTCCAGCATCTCATTTACTTGTATCCCTGTGGTCAAAACACACCTCACAGCTGAACCCACTGTCAAGGAAAAGAAGGAGAGTGAATATTTTTAACAATAGCCACACATGTTCCAATGTTAACATATTTAGAAGTGTTCGGAGATCTTACATATATGGTGACCATGCCCTCATTTCATTCAATACCCTGAACACACTATTTTCAGAGTCTACCTGGTAACCCATCCTATAAACGTGCTCCAGTGAATTTCATCACTCCCCAGTGGTTGAACATTTAGGTTTTTTTTTTTTTATTGCTGCTATAATTAATATTACAACAGCCCATGAATCTTGGCTCACATTTCATGATGATTTTCTTAGAAATGAAATTTCTTATCAAAGCGACTCAGAATTTTAAGGCTGTGGACAGAGAGTTAATGGCAGAAAGCTTTGCTCAAACTCCTTCTTCAAAATATTACACACAGACTGGACTCTGTAAGTGGAAACTCACTTACTAATTAGATTCTTCCTTGTAGAACGTGTGAGCCTCAAGTGAGTTTGGGTAGCATAAGCCAATTTTACCTAGGATTGGTTACCCATGAAAATGGGAAATTTACATTTTCCTGGGAGAGAAACCCAATGCTGGACCCTTAGTCAGAGTCAGCACATTTATTTTGCAAAACACAGCGGAGGAACATAGAAGAACTAAACCACGCTTTCTGTGAAGTCTTTCTTTTTTTGTTATAGAATTCGATCACTGCACCACACATGATGGCCAAGATGTGTTACGCTTGTTTAAACTGAGTTCACGTTCTGTCCCCCACCATCAAAGTTGGTGAAGAGTCCAGACCGGTCACTTTTGAGAGGACACACACGTGCATGCCCGCTACCCCCAGGCAGGTTACTATACATGCAGTAACAACCACGAGGGGAGTGAGTCCATAGGCTGCGGCCCTTTCTGGAGTTGTAAAGGGACGCCCTCCACTCCCAGTTAGTCATGCAAGAACCGTGGGCCTTATGCTAGGCAGAGGTGAGACTTGAGCGAAGGGGCAGGGCACAGCCTTTAAAAGAATGAGTAGCCGTTGAGGACCTAACAAGCTGCTTAGAGCCGGCCCGGCCCAAGATGGCCAAAGACGCAACTTCCAGTGGACCTTGAGCCTCATTACACGCTCACGGAAACTCAGCAGCCTCCCAGGGACACACTCAGAGGCACCAGTGCCTCTGAGGCCAACCAGGAAAGGCCAGAAAGCGGGTGGCGGCCCAATTCCTGGAAACTCCGCCCCTTCCCCAGATTGTTGGAATAATCTTCCCACTCAGGACCCGATGAAATTTACCCAGCCCGTAAAAACTGACCACCGCATTCAGTGGGGCAGCTGGCTTTCTGAACTGGCCTGCACCCAGTCTATGGGGGTGTGTGTCTCCCTGGATAAATCTGCTTTCCCTCCACTTCCGCTTGCTCTAGCATTCCTTCCTGCAGGAAGCCAAGGACCTTTGCCTGGCCTCCCGTCCCAGGGACTCTCCTGCGACTGGGATGTGCTCTTCCTCCTGCCCCATTTTCTTCCCGCAACAGAAGTATGCCAGGCTTCTGTTTGATGTGACTCCTGATGCGTTTCTTTCTTGCGTGCATGCTCAGTCGTTCAGTTGTGTCAGACTCTTTGCGACCCCATGACTGTAGCCCACCAGGCTCCTCTGTTCATGGGATTTCCCAGGCAAGAATACTGGAGTGGGCTACATTTCCTCCTCCAGAGGATCTTCCTGACCCAGGGATGGAACCCGCATCTCTTATGTCTCCTGCACGGGCAGGCAAGTTCTTTACCACTAGCGCCACCTGGGAAGCCCAAAATCCGGGGCCTTAGAGAGCCTTGCCCATGTCTGTTTGAAGGTGGGTATCTCTGCAGGCAGCTCTGAGGGTGACTCCACTGTTTCAGGACCAAGCTCAGCCGTGGGGATCTTCGCCAACACTCTCAAGGTGCAGTCAGGTACAGCTCAGTCCTCCTGGGCACCTGCCCGGCTATCTCTTTGCCTGGTCCTGCCCCTCAGGAAGGGGTGTTAGAACAGGCCCAGGTTCTAAGCCCTGCAGAGCCACCATGCTCTCTTCCACTCTTGAAGCTCACAGCCACCATCTCCGTTGCCTCAAATCTTTCAGATTAATCCCCTTAGTGGGCCTAAGCATGGTATGAAAATGCAGACCCTCCACCAAAACTGGCCCGTACATAAATGAAAGACGCAAGTGGCACTGTTACCCCCAAACTGGATGTGTGTCTTGGTGAGTATGGAGCCAAAAGACATAACCAAGCCAAAGATCCGGAGGAGAAAGGATTTATTACTTGCAGCGCGTAAGGAGAACACCAGGGATGTTTCCCAAAACAGTGTCTCCAGGAACAACAAAATTGGGGAAGTTTTAAACTATGAGTACATGCATATTCATGAAGGGGCTTGAGCACAGGAGAATCCAGCACAGAACTGGGGCAAAGGTCGACAGACTCCAAGTTTTAGTTGATCGAAGTCACCAGGGTCAACATCCTCGCCCGCCCTCCTCTTGGGTGGGGCCCTTAGTTCCTGCAGAATTCAAAGGTACTGTTATGTGTGATATCATAATAATAATGCCTTCCTCCTGAGCAGGAAGCAGGACTCGCTTTATCTCTGCACTGTGGTTGGGCTGCCTCGTCTCTGTCTCTGCATTCCTTTGTCCTTTAAGCTCATTAATTATGGAGAGCTGCTAAGGGATAAGCACTGTGACCAGGCCTAGGCCAAAATGGCTTCGTTCTCTTTCCCTGGGGACCCCTAACCTGTCTATTTACTGTATGAGACCTTAGGGAGTGGTGGGATTGCGGCAGGCCGGGGAGCACATGACCTGTCTGAAGGGGAGCAACGTGACTTGGATTTTGCCCATTTTTGCTACGTGAACGGAGGGGGCCAGAGCGCTCCATCTTTGTGTTTTCCAAGAGAACCCAGAAATTTAGATTTTCGTAAGAAATCTCCCACTGTTTGAACATTGCAATGCATGTTTAAAATTCGTATTAAATTCATCAAGGCCAAATAAGGATTTCCTGGGCCTCCGATTTCAACTTGTGGCCTCAACCTCAGAAAACATAGGGGGAGGCCATTGCACCAGACAGCTTCCCTTTTTCCTGCAGAAAACACAGGAAGAGGCTGTGTTTTTTCCTCTGGGGCTCGGGGAAGTCAGAGTTCCAAGTTCAAAGGCTGGTTACCTTCTCGGCAGGGATGAAGGTGAAGAGGGTGGGGAAACACCTTTTATTCTTTCTAGGGGAGCCAAGGAGAAGGGAGTCCTTTCTCTGCCAGGATGGCTGATGGAGAACATTACAGGCTGCTAGTTGAAAAGTCAAACATAAATAACATGTAATAATTACATTTATTTATTTAAAAATTAAAAAAAATTTTTATTGGAGTATAGGTTTTTTCACCAGAACATTTATTTGGTTGGCTGCACAGGGTCTTAGCTGCAGCGTGTGGGATCATATCATCACAGCTCTCAGTTGTGACATGCGGGATCCAGTTTCCTGACCAGGGACTGCACCCAGGTCTCCTGCCTGGGAGCGTGGAGTCCTAGCCACTGGACCACCAGGGAAGTCCCTGAATACACTTGGTTAACAGCATTGTGTTAGCGTCAGGTATACAGCAAAGCACGTCAGGCCTACGTATATTAGCGCATGCGTGCATGCATGCGAAGTCGCTTCAGTCATGCCTGACCTTTGCGACCTTAAAAACTGTAGCCAGCCAGGCTCCTCTGTCCGTCAGATTCTCCAGGCAAGAGTATTAGAGTGGGTTGCCATGCCCTCCTCCAGAGGATCTTCCTGACCTGGGGATTGAACCTGGGTCTCTTACGTCTCCTTCATTGGCAGACGTGTTCTTTACCACTTGCTCCACCGGAGAAGCCCTCATAACACATCTGTATGTCCTTTTTTCATTCTTCAGGAATGAAGGACCAGCGAAGGCTTTCTACCTAGTGTGAACAGGCCTGCAGGTTTGCAAGTCATGCTGCAGATTGGGGCCTGTGTCAGGGTGGATTAGGAGGCCAAAGGGGGTGGGTGTGGGCAGACCAGTCCATGGCAGGGCTGGTGCAGTGTGGGTGGAGAGAGAGGAAGGGGCTGTCACGGGCCCAGTGACACAAGAAGAATCGGCAGGAAGTGAGGCTCCGCGGAGGGGAAGCAATCAAGATCGCAATCTGGGTGGCTTCGCTCTCCCTTCCTCTCCTGGGTCCCTCAGGACGCTGCTGGGGAAAGCGACGGTTTCAGAGGAGGAGGTGATGCTCACCGTCAGCAAGGCTTGCAGCCTGAAGCCGCTCTTCCCCTCGCAACCCGTGCAGCTCTGACTTGCACTGCAGTTTACATTTTAACATCTCTGCTGCTGCTGCTGCTGCTAAGTCACTTCAATCATGTCTGACTCTGTGTGACCCTATAGACGGCAGCCACCAAGCTCCCCTGTCCCTGGGATTTTCCAGGCAAGAACACTGGAGTAGGATACATCAAATGACCCACAGCATGCTGGAGTTTAATTGGTGTTTGTTATGGGCTAAATTATGTCCCACACAGTTCTTCTGTTTAAACTCTAACCCCCAGCACCTAGGAATATGTCTGTATTTGTATTCCTAAGGCGTGGAGGGAGGAGTTTGGGGTTAGCAGACGTAAACTATTATACGTAGAATGGATAAACAACAGGGTCCTTTGGTACAGCACAGGGAACTATACGCAATGTCCTGTGATAAACCATAGGGAAAAGGATATATATATAACTGAGTCACTTTACCGTGCAGCAGAAATTTACACGTGATAAATCGACTTCAATAAAAAACAATGTGTCTGTATTTGTAGGTAAGGTCTGTAAAGAGGTAATGAAGTTGGAACTTCCCCGGTGGTCTAGTGGTTAAGATTCCGAGCTTGCAAATGCAGGGGGTATGGGTCTGAGCCCTGGTCGAGGAAAGAGGGTTCCACATGCCGTCTGGCCAAAAAGCAAAAGAACAGATAAACGGATGGGGAAACACTTGTACCATATGTTAAAAAGTCATATCTGTACACATCAGAGGAGAAAACCAAATACATAATAAAGAGATCTTAAAAAAAAAAGAAGTGACAAAGTTAAAAATGAAGCCTTCAGGGTGGGTCTTGCTCCGATATGACTGGTGTTTCTTATAAGAAGAGGAGATTCAGACACAGACACGTAGGAAGCCCAAGCCTGTGAAGGTCCAGGGAGGATTCGGCGTCTGCGAACAAGGAGGGAGGCCTCCAGAAGGAAGGGCCCAGCTGACACCTTGATCTTGAACCTCCAGCCTCAGGACGGGGAGACAGCAGGGCTGTTGTTTAAGCCACCCGGCCTGCGGGTCTTGGTGACGGCAGCCCTTGCAGCTGAGTACAGTGGGCTTTTTCCTTCTCAGCGGTGCACGGCGTGGTGGGGGATCTTAACACTGACGCGGGCTGAGTGTCCTGGGGTCTATGAACTCGTGTGCATCACGTTTCCCCTTTTGTTACCCACGGTCCTTACTTATGTATACATGACTCTGACCAAGGTCACTACACCATTTATTGTCCTCCTTGGGATAATTCTAAAAGCGGAAAGGGAGCTTCTATTAGTCATGATTCAGGGACCACACAGGGGTAGCCTGGCATGGTCCTGGGCAGATATGGACCCCCAGTCCCCTCAACTCCCCCTGGAGGATGTTGGAAGGAAAGCGTGGCATTTACTCCAGGGGCCTCATCCCCGCGTGCCGGGGCCCAGGCCACCGCCTGCCCGCCAACAGACAGACGATGCCGCCCACTGAGACGGAGGAGCCGGGCGTTCCTCGGTTACTCAGACAGCCCTGATTCAGGGTGGAAGTCTTTGAAAAGGCCGGAAAAGGTATCTTCATGTCATAACCGGTTAAACTCTCCGTCTCAGGCATGTCTTTCTCAACTGGTCTGCCACAAGGTGGGAAATTCCCATGGCGCTTCCTTTTTCGAGTTCACGCATCATGGAGTCTTATAGAAACGTGAAAGCAAAAATTACCCTTGAAAAGTGACAGCTTATTCAGCGATTAAACCATCACTTCTGTGGGCTAATTAGGAAAAACCACTGACTGAGCACCAACTACGTGCTTTATAAACATCGTCTCATTGGACTTTTCAGAGTGAGCCTAGCAGGGTAAACAACATTACCTCCACTTTCCACGCGGGAAGCTAGCACTCACTGCGGCTCTGGGCCTGCTCAGGCCACGCAGCTGACAGGCGGGGCCAGGATGCTCAGGGGGCTTCCTTGACTCTGACGCTGAGTTTTTTCTGCTCTGCTGTCTCCGTCCTTTCTCCCTTCTGTCAGCTACAAATTGGAGCTTGCCAAGGGCACTTGCCATCTGCCTCTGCTGAGACTGAACTCTGAGCTGCTGCAGCTGCTGACCTTCGACACTGCCTGAGGGGAATTCAGGGTGGAGACTGAGGCACCCTGTGCCCCAGAGAAACTGGTGGGACAGGTCTTCAGATGGTTAGATATTTTCGGGAACTGATCTCATGATCCCAGTCCTTGCAACTCCTCATACCTAGAAAAGCACTGGATCCCTTCGTGGTGACATTAGCTCCTCGTGACTCACAGAAAGCCTTTCGTCAAGTAAGCTCTTGATTGCCCTGAAATCCTATATACCGACCTTCCCCTGCAACCTCTTTGGAGCAGACTGTCAGAGCTTTCTGAGGTGCTCTCTCCCAGGCTGCTGTCCTCGTTTTGCCCCCAGTAAAGCTTAACTTACCACTCTCACATTGTGCACCTTTTTAGTTGACATTCTGTCTCTTATACACATTATTTTCGGGAACTGATCTCATGATCCCAGTCCTTGCAACTCCTCATACCTAGAAAAGCACTGGATCCCTTCGTGGTGACATTAGCTCCTCGTGACTCACAGAAAGCCTTTCGTCAAGTAAGCTCTTGATTGCCCTGAAATCCTATATACCGACCTTCCCCTGCAACCTCTTTGGAGCAGACTGTCAGAGCTTTCTGAGGTGCTCTCTCCCAGGCTGCTGTCCTCGTTTTGCCCCCAGTAAAGCTTAACTTACCACTCTCACATTGTGCACCTTTTTAGTTGACATTTCCTTCTTTTTAAAAATTGTATTTATTTTTTTATTGGAATATAGTTGACTTACAACATTGTGTTAGTTTCAGGTGTACAGCATAGCAACTCAGAATATATATATATATTATATATATATATATTTTATATATATTTATATATATATATATATATATTCTATTTTAGATTCTTTTTCCTTAGAGATTGTTACCAAATTCTGAGTGGAGCTCCCTGTGCTATACTGCAGCTCCTTGTTGATTATCCATTTTATACACAGCAGAGTGTATCTATTCATCCCAAACTCTTAACTTATCCCTCCTCCCCTTTCCCCTGTGTTAACCATAAGTTTGTTTCCTATGTCTGTGACTCTGTTTCTGCTTTGTAAATAAGTTCATTAGTACCGTTTTTTTTAGATCCCACCTAAAAGTGATATATTTTATTTGTCTTTCTGTGTCTGGCTTACTCCACTAAGTACAATCATCTCTAAGTCCATTCATGTTGGTGAAAATGGCATTATTTTCTTTCCTTTCTTCCTTAACTAAGTTTTGTATGTTTACCCAGCTTGCAAATGTTTTCCGTGTTTTTCAGATGCAGCATTTCATAACAAATAAGGACTGAGAGGAGAGGCAGAGAACCGAACAGAATGGGCTGCATGTGGGAGATGGGAGGACTTGATTTCTGGTTCTGCCTGGTGGTGGCCCCGTGTTTCCAGTGCTGTGTGTCCTAGACCTTCATTCCCCAACTCTATTAGTTGGTAGTGACAGGCAAATACCACCCACATTTCCCTTTTATTTCAGCAGGCAAATATCTTATAGTTAATGGTTTTAATGTTATTTGGGTAAAATGCATGCAGAGTATGAATCAGTCACTAATATTGCTTCACTTTCTAAAAGCGGACAGGACTGCTTATTTTATGTCAAGTGAAAAAATGTATTTGATTTAAGCAAAAAAGATCACTCTAACACATTTTCAAAGTTACAGGTGCTGATAATAAACTGCTAGGGTGGAAAGAACTGTACAAAACAGATCTTCACGACCCAGATAATCATGATGATGTGATCACTAATCTAGAGCCAGACATCTTGGAATGTGAAGTCAAGTGGGCCTTAGAAAGCATCACTACGAACAAAGCTAGTGGAGGTGATGGAATTCCATTGGAGCTGTTTCAAATCCTGAAAGATGATGCTGTGAAAGTGCTGCACTCAGTATGCCAGCAAATTTGGAAAACTCAGCAGTGGCCACAGGACTGGAAAAGGTCAGTTTTCATTCCAATCCCAAAGAAGGGCAATGCCAAAGAATGCTCAAACTACTGCACAATTGCACTCATCTCACATGCTAGTAAAGTAATGCTCAAAATTCTCCAAGCCAGGCTTCAGCAATATGTGAACCATGAACTCCCTGATGTTCAAGCTGGTTTTAGAAAAGGCAGAGGAACCAGAGATCAAATTGCCAACATCCGCTGGATCATGGAAAAAGCAAGAGAGTTCCAGAAAAACATCTATTTCTGCTTTATTGATTATGCCAAAGCCTTTGACTGTGTGGATCACAGTAAACTGTGGAAAATTCTGAAAGAGATGGGAATACCAGACCACTNTGAACTCCCTGATGTTCAAGCTGGTTTTAGAAAAGGCAGAGGAACCAGAGATCAAATTGCCAACATCCGCTGGATCATGGAAAAAGCCAGAGAGTTCCAGAAAAACATCTATTTCTGCTTTATTGACTATGTCAAAGCCTTTGACTGTGTGGATCACAATAAACTGTGGAAAATCTGAAAGAGATGGGAATACCAGACCACCTGACCTGCCTCTTGAGAAATGTGTATGCAGGTCAGGAAGCAACAGTTAGAACTGGACATGGAACAACAGACTGGTTCCAAATAGGAAAAGGAGTACATCAAGGCTGTATGTTGTCACCCTGCTTATTTAACTTCTATGCAGAGTACATCATGAGAAATGCTGGACTGGAAGAAACACAAGCTGGAATCAAGACTGCCGGGAGAAATATCAATAATCTCAGATATGCAGATGACATCACCCTTATGGCAGAAAGTGAAGAGGAACTAAAAAGCCTCTTGATGAAAGTGAAAGAGGAAAGCGAAAAAGTTTGCTTAAAGCTCAACATTCAGAAAACGAAGATCATGGCATCTGGTCCCATCACTTCATGGGAAATAGATGGGGAAATAGTAGAAACAGTGTCAGACTTTATTTTGGGGGGGCTCCAAAATCACTGCAGATGGTGACTGCAGCCATGAAATTAAAAGACGCTTACACCTTGGAAGGAAAGTTATGACCAACCTAGATAGCATATTCAAAAGCAGACACATTACTTTGCTGACTAAGGTCCAGCTAGTCAAGGCTATGGCTTTTCCTGTGGTCATGTATGGATGTGAGAGCTGGACTGTGAAGAAGGCTGAGTGCCAAAGAATTGATGCTTTTGAACTGTGGTGTTGGAGAAGACTCTTGAGAGTCCCTTAGACTGCAAGGAGATCCAACCAGTCCATTTTGAAGGAGATCAGCCCTGGGATTTCTTTGGAAGGAATGATGCTAAAATTGAAACTCCAGTACTTTGGCCACCTCATGAGAAGACTTGACTCATTGGAAAAGACTCTGGTGGTAGGAATGATTGGGGGCAGGAGGAGAAGGGGACGACAGAGGATGAGATGGCTGGATGGCATCACAGACTCGATGAAGGTGCGTCTGAGTGAACTCTGGGAGATGGTGATGGACAGGGAGGCCTGGCGTGCTGCAATTCATGGGGTTGCAAAGAGTCGTACCCGACTGAGCGACTGAACTGAAACTGAACTGAGTATAATGCTTTACAATATTCCTTGATTATTTTTATGTTAGTCTTCTCTCCCCAGTGAGAGTGTAAACTTTTCTATGACTCTCATAGTTTTGAAGACTGTTATTAACTTAAACTGGTATATTTCAACAAGTGTTCCATGTCCAGAAGGACCATTCATTAATGAATCATCCAATAAATTGTACTGAACTCCTACTATGTACCATGCATTGTTTTATGCAACAGAGATGTATCAGTGACCAAGACAATGATAAAAAGTTAGAACATCACTGAACTTTTTAGTTAGGGGAATCTAAAAAATATATAGGGCTTCCCTGGTAGCTCAACTGCTAAAAATCTACCTGCAATGCAGGAGACCCCAGTTCATCAGTCAGGAAGATCTGCTAGAGAAGGGATAGGCTACCCACTCTAGTATTCTTGGGCTTCCCTGTGGCTCAGACAGTAAAGAATCCACCTGCAATACAGGAGAACTGGGTTTAATCTCTGGCTTTGGAAGATGCCCTGGAGGAGGGCATGGCAACCAACCCACTCCAGTATTCTTGCTTGGAAAATCCCCATGGTCAAAGGAGCATAGCAGGCTATAGTTCATGGGGTGGTAAAGAATTGGACATGACTGAGTGACTAAGGACAGCACAGATAATAATACATAAACAAGTTAAAATACACTATGTCAGTTACTCATAAAGACTATTAAGAAAATCAAATCACGAAGGACTTGGGATAACAACAGTTATTCTGAAGTGCACAATACTGTAATTTTACCTATGGGCATGATGTAGGATGGTGAATCTCTAGAAGTTATTCACCCAGCACAAATGAAACTTTATACCCACTGAATAACAATTATTATTTGTCATGGCTGGATTTAGTTATTATTTCTTAGGGTAACTTTATCTAACTACACTGACTGGATTATGTCTTACTAGTACACATGTCCTTCACTTTAAATGTATCTTTAATTCAATTTTTACTTAATCACCGATAATTATTTCAGTTCAGTTCAGTTTAGTTGCTCAGTCATGTCTGACTCTTTGCGACCTGCAGCATGCCAGATCTCTGTGTCCATCACCAACTCCCAGAGTTTACTCAAACTCATGCCCATTGAGTCAGTGATGCCATCCAATCATCTCATGTCTCCTCCTCCTACCGCCTTCAATCTTTCCCAGCATCAGGATCTTCTCCAATGAGTCAGCTCTTCACATCAGGTGGCCCAAGTATTGGAGTTTCAGCTTCAGCATCAGTCCTTCCAATGAATGTTCAGGACTGACTTTCTTTAGGGTGGACTGGTTGGATCTCCTTGCAGTCCAAGGGACTCTCAAGAGTCTTCTCCAACAATATAGTTCAAATGCATCAATTTTTCTGCACTCAGCTTTCTTTATAGTTCAACTCTCACATCCATATATGACCACTGGAAAAACCATAGCTTTGACTAGGTGGACCTTTGCTGGCAAAGTAAATGCCAGAGACACTGCTTTTTCATATGCTGTCTAGGTTGGTCATAACTATTCATCCAAGGAGCAAGTGTCTTTTAATTTCATGGCTGCAATCACTATCTGCAGTGATTTTGGAGCCCCCTTCCCCTAATAAAATCTGCCACTATTTCCATTGTTTCCTCATCTATTTCCCATGAAGTGATGGGACCAGATGCCATGATATTACTTTTCTGAATGTTGAGTTTTAAGCCAGCTTTTTCACTCTCATCTTTCACTTTCATCAAGAGGCTCTTTAGTTCTTTGTTTTCTGCCATAAGGGTGGTGTCATCTGTGTATCTGAGGTTATTGATATTTCTCCAAGCAATCTTGATTCCAGCTTGTGCTTTATCCACACCAGCATTTCTCATGATGTACTCTGCATGTAAGTTAAATAAGCAAGGGTGACAATACACAGCCTTGACATACTCCTTTCCCTGCTTGGAACCAGTCTGTTGTTCCATGTCCAGTTCTAACTGTTGCTTCCTGACCTGCGTACAGACTTCTCAGGAGGCAGGTCAGGTGGTCTGGGATTATTTCACTTTCATCAAGAGGCCTTTAGTTCTTTGTTTTCTGCCATAAGGGTGGTGTCATCTGTGTATCTGAGGTTATTGATATTTCTCCAAGCAATCTTGATTCCAGCTTGTGCTTTATCCACACCAGCATTTCTCATGATGTACTCTGCATGTAAGTTAAATAAGCAAGGGTGACAATACACAGCCTTGACATACTCCTTTCCCTGCTTGGAACCAGTCTGTTGTTCCATGTCCAGTTCTAACTGTTGCTTCCTGACCTGCGTACAGACTTCTCAGGAGGCAGGTCAGGTGGTCTGGGATTCCCATCACTTTCAGAATTTTCCACAGTTTATTGTGATCCACACAGTCAAAGGCTTTGGCATAGTCAATAAAGCAGAAGAAGGTGTTTTTCTGGAACTCTCTTGCTTTTTCTATGATCCAGTGGATGTTGGAAATTTGATCTCTGGTTCCTCTGCCTTTTCTAAAACCAGCTTGAACATCTGCAAGTTCACAGTTCACACATTATTGAAGCCTGGCTTGGAGAATTTTGAGCAATACTTTACTAGTGTGTGAGATGAGTGCAACTGTGCAGTAGTTTGAGCAATCTTTGACATTGCCTTTCTCTGGTATTGGAATGAAAACTGACCTTTTCCAGTCCTGTGGTCATAGGTGAGTTTTCCAAAGTTGCTGACATATTGAGTGCAGCACTTTCACAGCATCATCTTTTTTTTAATTAATTTTTTATATTTTAGTTTGTTTTGCTTTACAATACTGTATTCATTTTGCTATACATTGACATGAATCAGCCACGAGTGTACATGAACTCCTAATCTCAACCCCACTCTCCCCCCTCCCACCCCACACCATCTCTCTGGATTATCCCCGTGCATCAGTCCCAAGCATCCTGCATTCTGCATTGAACCTAGACCGGCGATTCATTTCACTTATGATATCATACACACAGCATCATCTTTTAGAATTTGAAATAGCTCAACTGGAATTCCATCACCTCCACTAGCTTTGTTCGTAGTGATGCTTCCTAAGGCCCACTTGACCTCGTATTCAGGATATCTGGAATCTAGGTTGGTTATCACATCACTGCTGTTATCTGGATCATGAAGATCTTTTTTGGATAGTTCTTCTGTGTATTCTTACCACCTCTTCTTAATACCTTCTGCTTCTGTTAGGTCCATATCATTTCTGAACTTTATTGTGCCCATCTTTGCATGAAATATTCCCTTGGTATCTCTAATTTTCTTGAAGAGATCTCTAGTCTTTCCCATTCTATTGTTTTCCTCTATTTCTTTGCATTCATCACTGAGGAAGGCTTTCTTATTTCTCCTTGCTATTCTTTAGAACTCTGCTTTAAAATGGGTATATCTTTCCTTTTAATTATTTATTTAATGTCAAATGCATGTTCTAGAATGTAAGTTTCATGGAGGCAAGGATCTGTTTTGTTCATGTCTATTTCTTTGGCCCCAATAATAATGCCTTAAGTTAACAAAGCAATACATACATACAACACACAAAGTTTAACCAACTAGCTTAATGACAGAGGAGTCCTGCTTTATATCCTCATAATGCCTAGACATAACTTTTTGACTGATTCTTGCTTTATTCTAATAAAATGGAAGGCCATGTTTATTTGGAAGAAAACAAGGATTTAATGAACATATGAGAACACAGGAGACTCCCAAAAACATTAAGAAGAAAACACCATCAACACAAATATCAACAAAATCACCAGATATAATGTTTGGCCAAAATTATAACAAATACTACTGAGCACTTATTATTCACCACGTATTGCTCTAAATATCTGAGATACATCAGTGACTGAAACAGAGTACTATTCCTCCTGTCACATAATGTAGTTTATATTTTGGGGCAAGAGAAGGGGGACAAAACCATAAAAACTAAGTAAATTATATGTATTGCGAAGATGGTCACTACTATGGGAGAAAAACGAGCAGAGACAGAGAGATTGGATGTTCCAATGCCAAAAAGGGTGAATGGGTAGGCCTTGTTGAGCAGGTGATATCTGAAACATGTTGGAAAAAGTTTTACTCAAAGAATGAGGAAAATTACAATGTAAAGTCACTAAAATAATTTCACAGAGGTTAAATCACATATCTGAATGCAAGGGGAAATAAGGCCTGAGTGAGTCAGGGACATTAGTAAATGGGGGGGAGAGAACTGTCTTCAGTTTTATAATTCAGGATTTAGTTTTTCAACAAACATTAAGTTAGAGTTGTAAGATAAACAAGGAAAAGATGTTATATCATTTTCTAAGAGAAAACATTTAAAGCATATTTTCAGTTAAAAATTCAAGTTATTTAGAGATGAACTGAAAATCTTACCATTTTTACTGATGTCGAGTTCTTTAAGGTTTACTAAACTAGCGATAGTGGTTGGCAGATTTGAAAGGTCATTGTCAGGAATACTTAGCTTTTTTAGAGCTTGACAGTTGAACAATTGCTGTGAAAAGAAAATAATAATTAATGAGATCTTAATTTGGTTAAATCCATTTATATATAAACTTAGAAGCAACATTCAATTCACCATCTTTACCAATGTGGTAATAAAAGGGCAAATACAAAAGTCTCACTTTCTTCCACACCCTTCCACAGAATACCCTGGATTCTTTTCGAATTTTCTCACATTCCATCCCCATATTAGTCCTTCCCTATTCTCTGCTAGCCAGATTCACCACCCAAGGTATTCAACATTTCTCCCTTCGGTTTAACATTAATGTTTAATTTGCCAGTGAGCCAATCGATTTTTTTTCCTTTGAAATAATTTCTCAAGTAGCCACTTCCTTTTTATTCCCTCAGCTACCATGATTACCTCAATTCTCTTTCACCACAACCACAAATTACTTGCATTTAATCATGTCAAACAGCTGTTTATCAGACATGCAAGAAATGCAATGCAGTTGAATATATGTGCTCATATTTCTTTTGTGTACCCTCACACTGCTTCATAAATATCTAGCAAATGAAACATTTAATCTCTGATATTTAATGAATTATTTAACTTATATGCAGAGTACATCATGAGAAACGCTGGACTGGAAGAAACATAAGCTGGAATCAAGATTGCCGGGAGAAATAGCAATCACCTCAGATATGCAGATGACACCATTCTTATGGCAGAAAGTGAAGAGGAACTAAAAAGCCTCTTGATGAAAGTGAAAGAGGTGAATGAAAAAGTTGGCTTAAAGCTCAACATTCAGCAAATGAAGATCATGGCATGTGGTCCCATCACTTCATGGGAAATAGGAGGGGAAACAGTGGAAACAGTATCAGATTTTATTTTGGGGGGCTCCAAAATCACTGCAGATAGTGACTGCAGCCATGAAATTAAAAGACACTTACTCCTTGGAAGAAAAGTTATGACCATCCTAGATAGTATATTCAAAAGCAGAGACATTCCTTTGCCGACTAAGGTCTGTCTAGTCAAGGCTATGGTTTTTCCTGTGGTCATGTATGGATGTGAGAGTTGAACTGTGAAGAAGGCTGAGCACCAAAGAATTGATGCTTTCGAACTGTGGTGTTGGAGAAGACTCTTGAGAGTCCCTTGGACTGCAAGGAGATCCAACCAGTCCATTCTGAAGGAGATCAACCCTGGGATTTCTTTGGAAGGAATGATGTTAAAGCTGAAGCTACAGTACTTTGGCCACCTCATGCGAAGAGTTGACTCATTGGAAAAGACTCTGATGCTGGGAGGGATTGGAGGCAGGAGGAGAAGCGGACGACCGAGGATGAGATGGCTGGATGGCATCACGGACTCGATGAACGTGAGTCTGAGTGAACTCCGGGAGTTGGTGATGGACGGGGAGGCCTGGCGTGCTGTGATTCATGGGGTTGCAAAGAGTCGGACACGACTGAGCAACTGAACTGAACTGAACTGATCTAATGAAAAATGACCATTAGTAGTTGGTTCATTTCTGCCACTAATCCAAAAGTACTAGATGGGGACGAGTCAAGTGGTAATACAAAGGTTCTCAAATCCAGCATAGTTTTAATCACTGGTGGGTGGAGGTGCTTGTGAAAATGTGGGTCCTTGGGTTTTGCCCAACGAAATACTGATATGATGGGTCTGAGATGAAGATAAAAATTGTCATTTTTAATAAGTTAATTCCAAGTTACTTACCTGTTAGTTAGTTAGTTAGTTCTCAAGTTTCAAGTTAATCACTCAGTCATGTCTGAATCTGCAACCCCATGGACCATAACCTGCCAGGGATTTCCCAGGCAAGAATACTGGAATGGGTAGCCAGTTGCTTCTCCAGGGGATCTTCCTTACCCAGGGACTGAACCTGAGTCTCCCACATTGCAGGTAGATTCTTTATCATATGAGCCACCAGGGAAACTCAAGAAACAATAATGATCTGGTTATTTTTTATGTAGGTTTTTCCAGTATCTTGTTTCTGGAAATAATGCAGTTAGATTTTTTCCACTATGTCCATCTCACCTTGACTACTCAAGATTTGAACAGCTGGGACTGAAATTTCTTATTCATTTCTGAAAGAATTATCTTAATGAGATCTTTTCTGTTTAACATTTCTAATTCCGTTTTGCTGAATTTCCACAGATGAAGTCTCTGGTATCCATGACTATGCAATTGGCAAGCAGTACATTTAACTATTGCTTGTTCTCACACATAATTCATAATTTACATAGTACATGGTTATTATTTCTTAACTAAGTTTTTTACAAAATAGATTGTGTTAGTTGTTATTTAGGATAAATATGTTTGTCATTTTTGGCTCCTTGTAAAGCTCATTTGCAATATCTCATGTAATGCTAGAATTTCAATATTCTCCAAGAAATGTTGCTACTTACTTTTATAAAATCTAAAAAAAGAGAACTTCAGTGGACAGTTTCCACTAACTACTAATTTTCCCTTAATATATAGGAAAAAAAAATGTCTACACTCATGGCCAAAGTGAACTTAAATTTTTGTCCAGGGTCTATCATTCTATTAAGACCATTGCACTACATGCAATGTGGTTAGTTATAGCTGCAGATATATATATTTTAAAATCAATCCTATCAATCTTGGTTGATACTGGTAAATGGTATTAGTTAATCCTTAGTAAATTATAACCATTTTATGCAAAATTCAAATAAATTATTTTCCAAACATTCTTTTATTTTTTCAATCTGTAAATTTAAGTCTTATTTTCTCAACTAAATTCTCAGCTTATCTCAAGAATTAATAGAGGCCACATTCTTCTTCAATTTTAAATGAAGCCACATCAGGAAGAAAAGGTTTGGGAATTTCTGAACACACTATTACATTAAGAGATCCAAGATAGTTATGGTACAGTGGTCAAGAGCATGGCATTGGAATCAGACTGATGTGGATTCAATCCCCACTTATCTACTTACTAGCTGTATGATCTTGGGAAAGTTACCTGACATCTCTGAACTCTATCAATTTCCTCATCTGTAAAATGGAGATAACATTACCTTACTTGAAGGATTGTTGAGAGAATTAAATGAGTTACTTTGTGTGTGTGTGCGTGAGTGCATGCTAAGTCACTTCAGTCATGCCCAACTCTTTGTGATCCTTTGGACTATAGCATGCCAGGCTCTTCTGTCTATTGGATTCTCCAGGCAAGAATACTGGAGTTGGTTGCAATGCCCTCCTCCAGGTGATCTTCCTTATCCAGGGATCGAATGTGCATCTCTTGTGTCTTCTGCACTGGCAGGCAGGCAGGTTCTTTACCTCTAATGCCTGTCATCAATTTTAAGTCTTGCACTTTTTCACATATTAACATCTTTGATATTTGGGATTCATCTCTCATTTTAGATTGTTATATTTTTAAAGCAGTTTTTTTTCCTTCATGGTACTATAATAATGGTAATGCTGTGTCTTATAATCAATAACCTTGGATTTGATAAAATGAATTGCTTGTAAAAATGTAAAACTACATTTGGCACATAGTAAGAGTTTGATAACTGTTAGTCTTTACTAATATTTACATGTTAATACAGAAATATATATATACTTGCATAATAATCTATTCCTTACTTTTCTAGATGATGAGGTCTCTGAAGGCAGGAGTCACGTCTGATTCATCTTGGTTTCAATTTATTTCACCTTTGTATATTACGAAGTGACTGACATAGTGCCCTACACATACTGTATGTTGAATAAATATATTTGAAAGTATACTTAGATAAGTAAAGTGAAAATGAGGAAAGCGCTAAGTTCCGGCTTAGGTGGTACTTCACTGGTTTGGAAGTTTCAGATAGACTAACAATCTCAATGGAATCTAAATTTAATAAACAAAGCCGTGAACTCTTGAATATGAGTCATGATGTCTATAAGCTGGCAAAGAAATGAAGGCATCTTAAAGATTCTTTAAATATTCAAACTTTGAATCAAAATGAAGTAAAGAATTATCATAAATTCTTCAATAAAACAGCAACTGTAATTCATAGTTAATTAAAGTAAAACTTAATGATTATGGTTATTTTGCCTTTAATTTACTACTGATACTTCCCATTTAAAAAAATTGTTTTGAGCCTTAAAATATTTGAGTACTAAAGTGTTCTTTTTCTTGGACTGAAGGAAGCAATTTAACTTGACAGAAACTCGTTTGAGAAGACTATGCAATTTAAATTACTGACTCCAAACAGGAATTGTTAGGTGTTTGTAAGGGAGCCGATACCAAAGAGAAAGGCCTAACTGTTGAAAATAAAACATATTTGGGACCAAAAAATGCACATTCTAAAAAGTGTTATTCATTAATTTATGGAAAACCACTCATTGATATCTGCCACAAAACTGAACAATATGCTAAGTGCAAGGGACATAAAATGAATAAGACACAGCAATTGAGCTCAATGGATCAGCTTAAGTGTAATATTTAGATATTAAATACCATGTGAAAAGACTATGCTAAGGTAAATATCAGATGTAATGAAAACAATGGTAGAAGTCTGCTCGAATTTACATTGACGATGGTGATGAGGCTGACTCATGAAAGCATATCTGGAAGAGGTAATTGAAAAATGTGTATCACCCAAGAGCCAGCACAAGATAACCAGATAAAGGCTAAACAAGGATAATGTATTTGTAGTATCTAAAGATACTCCAAATTCAAAGACTGTGTAACTCAAACTAGTTTCAAATATATGCTTGACATCATGAGGATATTAGGATTGTGGTGGAAATTCTCCATGTCTACAACATCCATATGCATTTAAAATATGTTTACTGAACATCTAGTATATGATATGGTCTATTTCAACACTGAGCATAAGGACATGAGATTCCCATCAATTCCTATTTTCAGAATGGTAGACTAAATATTCAAAGGAAAACTTTTTAGTGCAATGAATTACACACACACACACACACACACACACATATAATACATAGCTGAGCCCTAGCTGAAAAATACTGGAATTTCTCAAATTCCAGAATAACAAGAAAATGTTACTACACAGAGTTGAGTGGGTCTGTATTTAGCTTCTGCTCTGGTGGTATCTGTTGGTTTCTGGTGGCTGAAGACTAAGGGTTGGTTTTTGTTTTTTTTTTTTTTGCCAGTGGAAGATAGAAGACTGCTTGAGGTCTGAACAGAGGTTGGAAACTGGCTGAGAGACCACTCTTTACACAGGTGGGTTCTCCTAATGGTAATACTTCAGTAAAGAAAGGGAAAAATCTGGATTCTGCAAAAAGAGTCAGTGGTGAATATATGACTTTCTCAGCCTTGAGTGAGGTGAGAAGGAAGGCAGGGAGAAAGGAGGGAAGGAAAGAAGGAGGGAAGGAAGGATGGCAAGAAGGGAAAAGAGAGAGGGAGAAAAGGAGGAAGGAAGAAGAGAATGAATAAAAAAGATAGGGAGAAAAAGAATAAAACACACCTAAAATATCTACTTTGGGATTAAAACATCAATGTAGGTCAAAATAGAAAAAAGTATGGTAACGGCATAAAAATAGATATGTAGATGAATGGAACAGAACTGAGAGCCCAGAAATGAATTCACTCATGAATGGTCAATTAATATTTGACAAGGGAGCCAAAAAGATGCAATGTGGAAAGGATAAGCTCTTCATTAAATGGTGTTGGGAAAACTGGATAACTGCAACTGGAAGAATGAAATTGTACTCCTATCTTATTATATCAATCACAGAAATAACTCAAAATGAATTACTGCCTTAAATATAAGACCTGAAACTGTAGAATTTCTAGAAGAAAAGATAGGGGAAAAGCTCCTTGACATTGGTATTGGCAAAGATTTTTTGTGTATGACACCAAAAGCACAGGCAACAAAAGCAAAAATAAACAAGTAGGACTACATGAAACCAAAAAGTTTGTGCAGAGCAAAAGAAGTGATCAGCAGAAATAAAACATACAGAATGGGAGAAAATACCTGCAAATCTTTATCTGAAAAGGGGTTAATATCCAAAATATACATGAAACTCATACAACTCAATACTAAAAAACCAAATTAAAAAATTGGCAAAATATTTGAATATACACTTTTCCAAAGAAAACTTACAGATGGCCAACAGGTACATGAAAAGAAGCTTGTCATTACCAGTCATCAGAGAAATGCAAATCAAAACCACAATGAGATAAGAACTCATACTTGTTATCATTAAAAAGACAAGACACAACAAATGTTAGCAAAGAAGT
Organism: Aepyceros melampus; assembly: GCA_006408695.1. NCBI lineage: Eukaryota > Metazoa > Chordata > Mammalia > Artiodactyla > Bovidae > Aepyceros > Aepyceros melampus. Next base: position 53,099 of record SJXQ01005414.1, on the reverse strand, counting down.
AGAGAAAAGGGAAACTGTATACCTTGTTGGTGGGAATGTAAATTGGCAGAGTCATCGGGAAAACCAGCATGGAGGAGCCTCAGGATATTAAAAACAGAACTACCATATGATACAGTAATCCCATTTCTGTATATATACAAAGGAAATAAAAACACTATCTTGAAGATGTGTTTGCACCCCCATGTTCCCTGTAGACAAGACATAGAAAAGCCTGTGTTATGAGCAGATGAATGGATAAAGATATGAGATCTACACACACACCACACACATATACAATATGTGCTACAGAATGCATGATTGGTTGAATCCTCACATACAGAACCATGGATCTGGAGAACCACCATGGAACTTGACATCCACGGATTTTGGTATCTGTGGCAAGTCTGAAACCAATCCCACATAGATACCAAAGAAGGACAATATACAGATTTACAACTGTGTGGGGGTCTGTGCCCATAATCCCTATGTTGTTCAAGAGTCAACTGTATACACAATGGAATATTATTTATTCATAAAAAAAGATAAAGTCCCGTCTTCTGTGACAAAATGGATGGAACTTGAAGGTATTACACAAAGTGAAATAAGTCAGGCAGAGAAAAATATTTTCTGTATGATTTCACGTGTATGTGGGATCTAAAAAAGTTGAACTCATAGAAATAGAAGAATGGTGGGAGAAATGGCAAGATATTGTTTAATGGGTGCAAATACTATTTTGGATGAAAATGAAAGAGTTAAATAAGCATGCAGCTTAAAAAGACAGAAAAATACTAACAGAATGTAGCACCAGTATCAGTTCAGTCACTCAGTCATGTCCAACTCAGTAGGAACAATAAAGAAACAAGTCCCTCACAACCCACAGTGGTCTATGAAGCAGGAAACAAGCCCCAGACTGGAGCTCCTTAAACCGAGGAATCACATCATTTCTAGGTCATTGCATGTATCTTATAATGGTCTTCATCTTTTAAAATTTTTTTATACTATGAAATCTATATACACAGGAATGTATGTAATACATATTTTTTAAATTATGATGATAAAACAAAGAGCCATATTCCTCAAACCAGTTTAAGAAAGCTACTTTATTCTCCTCCAAACCATGTCCCTTGTCATCTAACCTGATCCACCATAACTAACCAATTTCGCATTCTCTCTCCTTTTACCACAGGTCTAGTAATCCTAAACATAGATACTGTTAAGATTTGTCTGTTAATCTTTATACTGGTAACCCTAAATTTATATACTGCTGAGATTTGTCTGTTAATCTTTATGTAAATGAAATAATGGGGTATACTTTCTTTTGCAGCTTGATCTTTTCATTCAATACTGTGTTTTAACATCATTCCATGTTAATGTATATAATCCACTCATTCATCTTTACTACTTTATGTTTTATATAACACAATCTTCTCATATATTCTACTGTTCACAGACTTTTGAATTATTTCCAATTTTCTGAACAATGTTGCTAAGTGTGTATATATATCTCTTAGCGCACATATACAAATGTTTCTCTGAGGCAGGTAGGCATACATTCACATTTGCTAATAATAGAATTTTGTTTTTCCAATGTGACTGTAACAATTTAAAGTCCTATTAACATGGATAAGAATTCTCATTTCCTCACATTATTTCCAAAATTTGACATTTTCAGACTATTTTTTCCAATATGTGGTATGTAAAATGGTAACACATTTTGTCTATTACTAAAAAAATGAACACTGTTTCATGTTTTATTCCTTTAAAAGAGTTCATCATATATTCTGAATATGAATTTTTTGACAGTTCTCTCAAAATATGGCTCATTATTCCATTCTTTTTATGGTAGTTTTTGATAAAAAGACATTTACAATAGTCAAATTTATCTCTCAGTTTTAGTGTGTGCAGATGGTCTCCTATTTTTTTCCCTCCTAAAAGTTTTAATGCTTTGATTTGACTCATTTGGGATTTATTTTTGAGAATGAAGTAAGGATCCATTCTTTTCTCTTTATAGATGACCAGTTGTTCCATTTTAAAAATAGGGCATTATTTTTTCCACTGATTTGCAACACAAATTCTGTTGGATTTCCAACAGAGCTTCAGATTTTCTATCTGTAGTCCACTGGTCTATTTGTCTATCTCTCATTCTAGCTTGGTAACTGGAACTCTATGACTCTGACTTGTGCTTATGCTAGAGAAGAATGGGGAAGGGATAGAGGAAATCTCTAGAGAAGAATGGTGAAGGGATAGAGGAAATCTCTAGAGAAGAAACAGTCCATCCAAGCTTTGCAAGAGAAGAGGTTCTGTGAGCAGAAGGCAGGGTAGGGAATGGGGGTAGATTGGGAAGAGCTGGGCAGTTCAGGAAGCTGTAATAGGAGGAAAGGCCCCGAGGTATGTTAGGAATGGCAAAAAATTAAAAGTGACTCTTTTCTAAGCTTTGTGGAGGTGGACAGGAAATGCAGATTTTAATCAGAAGGTGAAATGCTCCATGGTGACCTACATGGAAAGGAAATTCAAAAAACAGGGACTCTAACAGTATGTCTGTATATATATATATGTATACAGTGAGTGATCACTTTTCTATACAGCAGAAAATAACACAGCATTGTCAAGTAGTTCAGTTCAGCTCAGCCACAGCTGACCCTTTGCGACCTTATGGACTGCAGCTCCCTAGGCTTCCCTGTCCATCACGAACTCCCGGAGCTGTACTCCAATAAAAATTAAAAGCTAACAGCAGTCAGGGCTTTATCCCACAGAAGTTGTTCAGATGATGATTTTTAATCATTTTTGAGTCAACCTTACTGATACTCTCTCTAGAAACACACACACACACACACACACACACACACACACATACATATTTGCAGCCAATTTCAAGAAGCCTGCAAATCACTGGAAGCCCATGCATGGCCTTATGGACCAGGTTAAGGACCTCTGTGATAGGTCATGCCATGCTAAAGTAATTAACCTCCAATTAAAATAAATAAATAAATAAAAGCAAAGGTAAGCAAGTCCATCTCTTCCCTATACTGTATTCAGTAGCTGTCTCCTCTCTTTGGGACAGTCCAAGTTTCTCGATACAGCTTTCAATGCCCTTTACCTCTCTAGAGTCTCATCTTGTCATTCCCCTGTCTCTTGTTTCTTTCTCATACCTTCCCTCCCGCCATCCTGTGGGGCCACATCTTCAGCTACACTGAGCAGCATCATATTCTGTATCCACCTGCTCTCCTTTACTTTTGTAAATGCCAGGTCTCCAGCTGATGCTTTCTTCCGCCCTACCCTTCCCCACCTCCCCTCGACTCTCTTCTTCAAGCTCAGGCCCTCTCACCTTTCTGCTTACAGCTTAACACTGTTTACATGCTCTGTTTGTGGATACTTTCACAACATTCTGTATTAATCTCCTCTGAAGCCTGGATGCCCCTGTTCTGGGATTACTAGACCGTAAGCTTCTTTGGTTTCTGCAGCATCTGCAGTGTATAATGCAATGCCTGACACATGGTATTTTCTCAGTAAACAGTTGTTCTTTCATGAAAATTCTGAGGCAGGGGGTGGGTGGCAAATAATGATAGTGCCATTTCTTGACTGCTTATTATACAGGTGCAAGGCGCTAATCTAGATTTTAAAGTATATGAATCTCCTTCTTGCAACAACGTTGCGAGGAAGGTGTTATTATCCCTGCTTTGTAGATGAGAAAATTTAGGAGGTTAACTTTTACAAGGTCATATATATAGAAAGTGTCAGAACCAGCATTCAAATTCAGTTTTGTCTGCCACAAAGCTATTTCTACTGCAGCATATTGTTCCCTCTGTACCATCAGATCTATGCAAGGGAAAGACAATAGTGATAACTGAAAGATGGTGGCTGTCTGGGAAGGGAAAGTGAATGAAAGAGGGGGAATCTCCAGCCCATCATAATGATCCTACAGAGGTTAGGGAAGAAGACTTGGATTCAGTGACTATCTTTTAACAGCAAGGACCTGAATTCGAGTAAATCTGAGTACATGTTATAGTGCTTTGTGAACCCTGAACTGCTATATAAATGCAACACACTATAATTTGGATTAACATTTTATTATCACTTTTATGCTCAGGCTTGGAAAATTAAGGACACAGTGATGACATCATGAATATGAATGGTTAGATCTCAAAATGTAATTCCTTAGAAAGAATAAGGTGTTTTATTTTTTCCTACTAAAGATGTTAAAACTATGAATTGCTTGTGAATTGTGAAAAGATAAACCCTTTTCCTGAGAAGTTTGATGTAAGGTCATTGTTGTACAATGAGAGTGTTATTAATGCCCTATGTTGGAACAAGTGGATTCCATCAGGGAAAAGAGGCAATTGTCTAATTAGTTGGTGTTACTGAATGGCTGGTTCTTAGAAGTTCTTGCTTTGAGTCCCCTTGAAAGTGTTCAGCCTGCAGCATTTCCAAACTCATTTGGAGTTTGGAAATGAAAGCTGTTTCAAATAAATAATTATTTTGTGCATATTACAATAAAATGCTTTTAAAATTATTTAGTTTAATAGGTATTAATAATTATCTTTAGTTAGAAAAGAGCCAATTCAAAAATAATAGAATAAAAATAATTCTAATGTAGGCACTTGGTGAAATTGTAGGCTTCCAATTACAACATTCATTCACTTCTTTCTTTACTTTCTCCCTCCCTCCTCTTTCCTTCCTTCCCTCTCTCCTTCCTTTTTATCCTTCTCAATTCCCTTCCTTCCAGACTGCTTATATTCAATGAGCATCTCTTGAACATCTCTGTGTGTGTGTGTGTGTGTGTGTGTTAGTCATTCAGTTGTGTCCAACTCTTTGCGACCCCATGAACTATAGCTCTCCAGGCTCCTCTGTCCATGGAATTCTCTGGGAAAGAATACTGGAGTGGGTAGCCATGCCTTCCTCCAAGGGATCTTCCTGACCCAAGGATAAAACCCTGATCTTCTGCATTCAGTCAGATTCTTTACCATCTGAGCCACCAGGGAAGCCCTCTTGAATACCAACTCAGTGACAAACACAATGTCAAAACTCAAAGAGGAATAACAAAGTATCCCTTTCCTCAAGTATACAGTCAACTGTGTGTGTGAAAGTCGCTCAGTCATGTATGACTCTTTGCAACCCCATTGACTGTAGCCCACTAGGATCCTCTGTCCATGGGATTCTCCAGGTAAAATATTGGAGTGGGTAGCCATTCCCTTCTCCAGGGGATCTTCCTGACCCAGGAATCGAAATGGGTCTCTGCCTTGCAGGCAAATTCTTAACTATCTGAGCCACCAGGGAAACCCATACAGTCAACTAGTGGTTATAAATACACACACAAAATAAAATGCAATGTAGTAAAAATAGAGAGGGCTTCTCTGGCGGCTCAGTCAGTAAAGAACCTGCCTGACAATGCAGGACACAATAGATGCTGGTTCTGTCAGGAAGATTCCCTGGAGAAGGAAATGGCAATCTGCTCCAGTATTCTTGCCTGGGAAATCCCATGGACAGAGGAGCCTGGTGGGCTTCAGTTCAAAGGGTTGCAAAGAGTCAGACATGGCTGAGAGACTAAATCACCCCAAAACAGATAAACACTACAACAGAACAAGGGCCTTGCAAAGCACATTTTATTCCAAGAGAAACATCCCTGGACTTTGCCCTTGTCCTAGAAAATATGGGATGCTTGGATTTGTGTGCCTTTTTAAATGATTCTACACTTTACCGACTAAGATCGGTCTAGTCAAGGCTATGGTTTTTCCTGTGGTCATGTATGGATGTGAGAGTTGAACTGTGAAGAAAGCTGAGTGCCGAAGAATTGATGCTTTTGAACTGTGGTGTTGGAGAAGACTCTTGAGAGTCCCTTGGACTGCAAGGAGATCCAACCAGTCCATTCTGAAAGAGATCAGCCCTGGGATTTCTTTGGAAGGAATGATGCTAAAGCTGAAGCTCCAGTACTTTGGCCACCTCATGCGAAGAGTTGACTCACTGGAAAAGACCTTGATGCTGGAGGGACTGGGGGCAGGAGGAGAAGGGGACGACAGAGGATGAGATGGCTGGATGGCATCAGTGACTCGATGAGCATGAGTCTGAGTGAACTCTGGGAGTTGGTGATGGACAGGGAGGCCTGGCGTGCTGCGATTCATGGGGTCGCAAGGAGTCGGACATGACTGAGTGACTGAACTAACTGAACTGACACTAATCCCTCACATCATAATCCACCCCTTGAATGTTCATAAGCAGGGAGGGACTAACTCAGATTTTTATTTTAGAGAAATTGGCACCTCTGACCAGAGAAGCAGGCAGAAGGACAATGAGAAAATATCTAGGTGAAAAATAATGAGAGTTTTAGTCAAGGCACTATCAGGAAGAGTTAGGAGGGAGACACACTGGGTAGAAGACTCATTAAGACTTGGTGCCAGTAACATGGGCAGTCAAAGAAGCGGGATTTTATGACTTAACAACATTTTAAGGTCTCCAGCAGCAATGGAGCTGTGGGCTGGTGTGAGAGGTATGGAGATAGTAAATGCTGGTAGTATCAAAGAAAATTGAGGCTGTAGGGGAGAAGAAAACTTATAATCCCTTCCAGTACATTTTAGCAATATTGGATGTATTGTACAGAAGTGGTCTTTTCTTAGATGGCAATTGCAATAAATACTCTGTCATTTTATCCTCAGGTCAGTTCAGTCACTCAGTTGTGTCCAACTCTTTGTGACCCGATAGATTGTAGCATGCCAGGCTTCCCTGCCCATCACCAACTTCTGGAGCTTACTCAGACTCATCAATTGGGTAATACCATCCAACCGTCTCATCCTCTGTCATTCCCTTCTTCTCCCGCCTTCAATCTTCCCCAGAATCAGGGTCTTTTCCAGTGAGTCAGTTCTTCGCATCAGGTGGCCAAAGTATTGGAGTTTCAGCTTCAGCATCAGTCCTTCCAATGAATATTCAGGACTGATTTCCTTTAGGATGGACTCATTGGATCTCCTTGCAGTCCAAGGGACTCTCAAGAGTCTTATGCAACACCACAGTTCAAAAGCATCAATTGTTCAGCACTCAGCTTTCTTTATAGCCCAACTCTCATTTCCATACATGACTACTGGAAAAACCATAGCTTTGACTAGGTGGACCTTTGTTGGCAAAGTAATGTCTTTGCTTTTTCATATGCTGTCTAGGTTGGTCATAACATTTCTTTCAAGGAGCAAGTGTCTTTTAATTTCATGGCTACATTCACTAGCTGCAGTGATTTTGGAGCCCCCCAAAATAAAATCTCTCACTGTTTCCATTGTTTCCCCACCTATTTGCCATGAAGTGATGGGACCAGATGCCATGATCTTAGTTTTCTGAATGTTGAGTTTTAAGCCAACTTTTTCGCTTTTCTCTTTCACTTTCATCAAGAGGCTCTTTAGTTCTTCTTTACTTTCTGCCATAAGGGTGGTGCCAAGTGCATATCTGAGGTTACAGATATTCTCCTGGCAATCTTGATTCCAGCTTGTTCTTCATCCAGCCTGGCATTTCACTTGATGTACTCTGCATTTAATTTAAATAAGCAGGGTGACAATATACAGCCTCGACATACTCCTTTATCATTGTGGCTATTTTTAAAATATAGATATTCTCAGCAACAAGTTTTCCAAATGTTGAATCATTTCTCCCTTTGGGACAACAAGTTTATTTTAGCGTTTGTCACTGTCTTAGAAGGAAGGGAATCTATCTCTTTTACTGGAATAAGAGCTCTCTGTTTAAATATATAAGATACAGAAGTTTGGTATGGCCATTCTATGTGATAACAAATTTCATTAAGATTTTTTAAATGAACATATTCTTTAACTTACATATTCATGATTACTTAATGGTAGCAAGTTAATAGCACCAAGAAACAAATAGGAAAAATGAAAAGTTGAATATAAACAGGACCACTTTAAATTCTTAATTTTGACCTAGCTTAGCTGTTGTTAGGCATTTGGGACAAATCCCCATATTTCTACATTACTTAAGACAAGTGGTATGTGTGTGTGTGTGTGTGTGTGTGTGTGGGTTGGTGGAGGTGGTATGTGGGTATGTGGATGAATTTTCTTTTGTTGCTTTTTAAATAACTTGTTTTGTTGTTTAGTCATGTTTGACTCTTTTGCGACTCCATGAACTATAGCCTGCCAGGCTCCTCTGTCCATGGGATTTTCCAGGCAAGTATACTAGAGTTGTGATCGTGAAGAAAGCTGAGCACTGAAGAACTGATGCTTTTGAACTGTGGTGTTGGACTGCAAGGAGATCCAACCAGTTCATTCTAAAGGAGATCAGTCCTGGGTGTTCTTTGGAAGGAATGATGCTAAAGCTGAAACTCCAGTACTTTGGCCACCTCATAAGAAGAGTTGACTCATTGGAAAAGACTCTGATGCTGGGAGGGATTGGGGGCAGGAGGAAAAGGGGATGACAGAGTATGAGATGGCAGGATGGCATCACCAACTTGATGGACGTGAGTTTGAGTGAACTCAGGAGTTGGTGATGGACCGGGAGGCCTGGTGTGCTGCAATTCATGGGATTACAAAGAGTCAGACATGACTGAGTGACTGGACTGAACTGAACTTAACTGATACTGGAGTTTGTTGCCATTTCCTTCTCCAGAGGGTTTTCTCCACCCAGGGAATGAACCCACATATCTTGCATTGCAGGTGGATTCTTAACCTGTGAGCCATTGGGAAAATAACTATCGGTTGTTAAAATAAATTTGGTCAATTAACATTTATGAAAATATTGGCTTTATCTCTAGAGATTAATCAATATGATATGTGAACAACTGGGTTGAATGACATTAATTCTGACTTTCATATTAGTATAAGTTTGTATATATGTATATGTAACATACATATTAGTATAAGCTGCTGCTGCTGCTAAGTCGCTTCAGTCATGTCCGACTCTGTGCGACCCCATAGACAGCAGCCCACCAGGCTGCCCCGTCCCTGGGATTCTCCAGGCAAGAAGACTGGAGTGGGTTGCCATTTCCTTCTCCAATGCATGAAAGTGAAAAGTGAAAGGGAAGTTGCTCAGTCATGTCCGACTCTTAGCGACCCCATGGACTGCAGGCTACCAGGATCCTCCATCCATGGGATTTTCCAGGCAAGAGTATTGGAGTGGGGTGCCATTGCCTTCTCCTTAGTATAAACTAGTTTACATATTTAAGTTAATTTTTTTTTACTATCAATGCCTTAATCAGTTCTAGGTACTAAAAACCCAGTCTGTACTGACTAGTTCTGCCTAGGTCAGTAAACCAGAGTGAAGGTGGCTTATAGTATAGCTGGAGTCTCTGTTTCACGTATAGTCATAATGGAAAGATTATACATTCTGGAGGCAAACAGACAGATTTGAATTCTGATTTCATGAGTAAAAAGTCACATGCTACTGAGCAAATTGTATACATCTAAGGCTCAGTTTATCATTTAAAAAACCCAACTAAATTGTATCCTAATCTTATCTTTAACAATGCATTTCTGCCAAGCAGACTGCCTTGACCCTGCACAGAGTAGGATTAGTTGTCTCTCTATTTTGGTTTTATATAATCTTGTGGACACATTTCTACAATCCACTTTTGAAAAATCATAATTATTTATGTATCAAATATTCACTGAGATCCTAACTTTGAACCAAACATTGATTAAATAGACATAGTCTCATAATTTAGTGTACTTCTTCTTGAATCCTATTTCTCCAGAATAGAGTAGGCATTCAGTAAATATGTACTGAAAGAATAAGTACAACAAGTTTGGGTAAATGTAATTGTAGAATTGCACACACAGTACATAGATAGACACAGAGGAGAGTTAAATAACAATTCCAGCAAGTGAAGAATGAAGACTATAAGAGAAGGTGACAACTGAGAAAATTTTCTGAAGTAGCATGTGAAGTAGAAGAAATAGGATGAGCTGAGAGGCGAGAAAGAGCTTTGTGTGTCAGGAACACTTCCTTTCAGAGCAGAAGTAAGAGATTGGAGAGGTAAGCTGGATCAAGGGAGGACTCCTATTAGCATGATATGTTTGGTTGCATAATTTTCCTCTGTAAGTTACAGAGAAAATAGGAAACAGACTTAACCTTGGAGGCAGCCTGGTCATATTTACATTTGCATCTACCACTGTCAGCTATGTGAAAAATACATTGGGAAAAATGAAAATCAGGTTTAAGATATATCAATTAAGGAGACTGTATCATTAATCCATTGAGAGATCATGAGGGCCTGACAAAGGCTCTGTTGATAAGGTGAAGAAATTAAATATAAGAAATATTTCAGTGACAAAATTGGTTGGTCTTGGCCATTGATGTGATGCAGAAGGTGAATAAGTAGGAAGAGTAAAGGATGACAGCATCCTGGCACTGGGGCTGAATGGACAGTCACCAACTAAGAAAGAGAATATAGACAAGAGACAGGTTTCAGGGGCGGGGGATCAGACTTGCTGACTGTAAATATTCAGGTAAGCCCAAAAAGCACATATAAATCTGGGGATGGAGGGACAGGGTTTACCTGGCACAAGAGATTTGTGAGTCTTAGTGCGGTGGTTGAAAACTTGAGGATGGATAAATGTGATAAACTGGAGAAAATGGGAAGATCCAGAAGCTACCTCCTCCTCTCCCCTGAAGCTGTTATTGTAAAAGTCACAAATGAAACTTTATAGCCCTGATTAATGCATTATCTAGTTTTTGCCTTACTTCGCCTTCCCTACTCCATTTGACTAAGTCATCACTCCCTCCCCAGAAGCTTTCACTCCCTGTTTCTGTGACTATTCTTCTAAACAGAGTTCCAACTGTCAGCATGCACGCCGCCCCCACACCCTGCTGCACTGGCCTTGGCCCCACACCAGCTCTCCTGAGAGACAGTTTCTCTGCAGGTGGGTGGCAGTGTTTCACTGGCAATGGAGAAGCAGCCATCATTAATGTTAATGAGTAAATTCATGTGGTGAACGTATGTATATTACAAGTATTTTGTGTAGTCAGTTCTTAATTATTTAGAACGAAGAAAGAGAACCTTTATTCATATTAAAGGACACTGGCAAAAAGAAAGGAGACAATGGAAAGCCAGGGGAGTTATATTCAGCACAATCTTTTTTACCACCTCAAAAAAGAGAAGAAACCTTTATCATCCAATCATCCACTTAAAATTTAAAGAAAATAGAAAGCTTAATTCTCTGGGAAATCATTTAGCACAGACATGCATATACACATGCCAAAATGAAAACTCAACAACAAGGCTACATTGTTACCAGTAAATCAAGAAGCCACAAAAAGGTTATAAAGAGAGAGAGACAGACACAGAAAGAGAGAACTGTTGGTATTTTCTATAATCTCTGGTCAGGATTCAACTATTTATTGCTGTCTTGGGTTCATTTCAGAAACTGCAAACCATCTCTGAACAGAAAGAATAAATATCTCTAGGATTTTGTTAAAAATTAATTTTCACATAAATTTTGAAAGAACAGATTTTTCCAAAGATTTTCACCCTTTCATATCAATATTAATTTAGAAAAGAAAATAATAACTTCCTTTTTAAAATTGGTACCATCATTTTTCATTTATGAAAGAAAGTCAGGTTTTTGGTGTTCTTTATGTTACTGGAGCTAATAAATTTGCCATTATTTGTTGAAGGTTTTATGCTTTGCCAGACTACATACTCACACTTCACACATGTTATTTAATCTATAACACTGAAGAAAAATTACCATAAGATCAGTAGTTGAAATAGATTTAAGGGACTATATCTGATAGTCAGAGTGCCTGATGAGCCATGGATGGAGGTTCATGACATTGTACAGGAGACAGGAATCAAGACCATCTCCAAGAAAAAGAAATGCAAAAAAGCAAAATAGCTGCCTGAGGAGGCCTTATAAATAGCAGTGAAAAGAAGAGAAGCAAAAAGCAAAGGAGAAAAGGAAAGATATACCCATTTGAATGCAGAGTTCCAAAGAAGAGCAAGGAGAGATAAGAAAGTCTTCCTTGGCATTCAATGAAAAGAAATAGAGGAAAACAATAGAATGGGAAAGACTAGAGATCTCTTCAAGAAAACTAGACACCAACGGAACATTTCATGCAAAGATGGGCTCAATAAAGGACAGAAATTGTAGGGATCTAACAGAAGCAGAAGATATTACCAAGAGGTGGCAAGAATTCACAAAACTGAACAAAAAAGATCTTCACGACCCAGATAATCATGACGGTGTGATCACTCGCCTAGAACCATACATCCTGGAATGTGAAGTCAAGCGGGCCTTAGGAAGCATCACTACGAACAAAGCTAGTGGAGGTGATGGAATTCCAGTTGAGCTATTTCAAATCCTGAAAGAAGATGCTGTGAAAAGGCTGCACTCAAGATGCCAGCAAATTTAGAAAACTCAGCAGTGGCCACAGGACTGGAAAAAGTCAGTTTTCATTTTAATCCCAAAGAAAGGCAATGCCAAAGGATGCTCAAACTATGGCACAATTTCACTCATCTCACACGCTACTAAAGTAATGCTTAAAATTCTCCAAGCCAAACTTCAGCAATACGTGAACCGTGAACTTCCAGATGTTCAAGCTGGTTTTAGAAAAGGCAGAGGAACCAAGATCAAATGGCCAACATCTGCTGAATCATTGAAAAAGCAAGAGGGTACCAGAAAAAACATCTATTTCTGCTTTATTGACTATGCCAAAGCCTTTGACTGTGTGGATCATAATAAACTGTGGAAAGTTCTGAGAGAGATGGGAATACCAGACCACCTGACCTGCCTCTTGAGAAACCTGTATACAGGTCAGGAAGCAACAGTTAGAACTGGACACGGGACAACAGACTGGTTCCAGATAGGAAAAGGAGTATGTCAAGGCTGTATATTGTCACCCTGCTTATTTAACTTCTATGCAGAACACATCATGAGAAACGCTGGGCTGGAGGAAGCACAGGCTGGAATCAAGATTGCCGGAGAAATATCAATAACCTCAGATATGCAGATGACACCACCCTTATGGCAGAAAGTGAAGAAGAACTAAAGAGCCTCTTGATGAAAGTGAAAGAGGAGAGTGAAAAAGTTGACTTAAAGCTCAACATTCAGAAAACTAAGATCATGGCATCAGGTCCCATCGATTCCTGGCAGATAGATGGGGAAACAGTGGAAACATTGTCAGCCTTTATTTTTCTGGGTTCCAAAATCACTGCAGATGGTGATTGTAGCCATGAAATTAAATGACACTTGCTCCTTGGAAGGAAAGTTATGTCCAACCTAGACAGCATATTCAAAAGCAGAGACATTACTTTGCCAACAAAGGTCCATTTCGTCAAGGCTATGGTTTTTCCAGTGGTCATGTATGGATGTGAGAGTTGGACTGTGATGAAAGCTAAGTGCCAAAGAATTGATGCTTTTGAACTGTGGTGTTGGAGAAGACTCTTGAGAGTCCCTTGGACTGCAAGGAGATCCAACCAGTCCATCCTAAAGGAAGTCAGTCCTAAATATTCATTGGAAGGACTGATGCTGAAGCTGAAACTCCAATACTTTGGCCACCTGATGTGAAGAGCTGACTCATTTGAAAAGACCCTGATGCTAGGAAAGATTGAGGGTAGGAGGAGAAGGGGACAACAGAGGATGAGATGGTGGATGGCATCACCGACTGGATGGACATGGGTTTGGGTAGACTCCGGGAGTTGGTGAGGGACAGGGAGGCCTGGCGTGCTGCAGTTCATGGGGTCACAAAGAGTCGGACATGACTGAGTGACTGAACTGAACAGTAGTTGACAGAAATAAGATGTAGGTAAAACAATCCAACAAGGTAAATGGTATCTCCTACATGGGGGAGAAACAGATTGAAAGCCTTTCCCAAACTTAAATTCAAATCTGCCTGATTCTAAATCTCTATAGCTTTGAACCACACCAGACATTTCACTCCTGCTCTTCATCTCAGCAACTAGAGGTTCTAATGAAATTTGGGAGCTGACCTTTGAAATTAAATAATGTGATCCAGCAGGTAAAAACTGTGAGCTTACATTATTCATATCCTTTGCTTCTCTTCCTTCCCATTATCACTCATCACCCGAGGAGCTATTAACTATCTATGGAGTCCAGTTAAGGACCTCTTTACCTTCCACCACAGCACCTCTAACAACAGAATATAGCCAATGTGATATTTTTCTTTATAATTCAGATAATTTTTTTGTTTTTGATTCCTTAACATATTCTCTCAGAAATCTTTTAATGAATTGTCAACCTAGAAAAATGCACCACATGCACGCTATGGTAGTACTAACATATCTATACTAAATTTTTGAAGTAAATGTTCACATAGTGATTTTTACATATGATAGGTCAGCTATAGGTCAGCTTTATGGAAGGTCAACATCATCGTAATCACACTGACATAATGCCATATTTCTATAACAAGTTGAGCATAGCTTGGCTTCCCAGAAGTCCCTGGCCAAGAACTGGATGACAAAATTGTTCTAAATCTCACAAATACTTTAGGGAAATTATTTCTCCAGAAATTTAGAGGATAAATGTATAGAAAACCAAGCAAATAAAAATGAAGCAATTTTAGGCAAAAATAATTAATACTCTAGAGAAATAAGCCTCCATCAATTTCCTAAATGTTGATTTCATTGTGGAAGTGAGTCCAAACTGCTCATTAGTAGAATATGGTCTGTGATTTAGCATCACTTCATATACTAAGGATGGAACTAGGAAATGAATAACACTAAAACTTGTAATAATCAGTGAATTATCATGTGAACCATTGAAAAGAATAGATAGCAGATATTGATCCTTCTTTATAAATTTACAACTTTCAATTTTAATGTCATTTAATTTGCTCAAATGATACTGTATGATTTATTTCAACATCAGACATTTATATTTATCAATGTGTCCTATGGATCATTTTAAAAGGAAATTACCATAATAGGGTCAGATTTAGTCACAGCTACCAAAAGGTTAACTCCTGGTGCTTCCTCTATTCCAGCACAATTCTCTTTTTTCTCTTTATTTTTTGAAATTAATATCTATTTTATAAAAGCATCATATCAATTCACTGTTCTCTCATTTCCATCTTATCATTCCTTTTTAAAAAATGGTTCAACTTTTAAAACTACAGTTCCTTATATTTCCTTCTATATTTCTAGAGAATACACATGTATTTTAACTTCTTGTTTATCAATTGTAGATACTGCCTATTTACTTCACATATTGCAATTGAAAAGTCATATCATTTTGCACCACCACAACCACCATCCCTCTCTTTCTGTTTCCTCATCTTCCCAATATACTCACATCTGAAATTTTGGCTAAATCAATAATATTTGTCCACACATTGTGTTGTTTTATACTGTTTACATTGTATTTGTAGAAAAGTTTTCTTTTTTCCCTGAAGTTTCTTCACTTTTTATTTGCTTGGTTTTCTGTGCATATATCTTTAATTATTTCCAGCTATGCAAACCACTCTGTCAAATCCCCAACAGTTATATTTCAAAATGCTAAAGCACATCAGATTTTGCTAGGTCCACATTTTATTCTGGAGGACCTCACTCCCGCACCCAGAACAGCCAGCTCCAGGGTGGGTAGATTGCTCTGTCACTGTGATATACACATAACTTCCACAGAGACTAAGTTGCTACTTTGCTGAGTTGGGTTCGGGTCTCTGGATCTCAGACTTCCTTCTTTGCATAACCCCCACATCTTCTAATAGAAATCTAGGAGTTACCATGTTTTTTACTTCCTACCCAGAAATCAGGAGATCAAAGACAGGACCAACATCAGGAAAGTTGCCTCCCCAAAACTTCTCCAATCTGTATTCTTTGTGTAATCATCAGGGCCACTACCCTGGGTCAGGCTATGGTCATCTTTCACAGAGTTCTCCAGTAGCTCTATCTAACTGGTCTCCTTGCCTCTGGATCTAACCCTTGATCTCTATTCTTAGTGCAGCTAGAACTATCTTTCTAAACAGATAGCTAGAACTATCTTTCTAAAATACATATCTGATCTTCCTGCTACCCAGATAAAAATTTAAATCAATTTCAATATATTTCAGTATAAAATTCAAACCATGTGTCTTAGCATGGAAGGCTTTTATAATTTCTCCAGCCTCATTTCTCCCATGGTTTCTTTTGTACTATGTATTTAAGAAATACTTTACTTCCAGTTTCTGACTTATCAGTGTCTTAGTTGTAATATTATTCAGGGGAAACACTTCATTGAATGTTTCCTCACCCATTATAATAGACAGCATACACAATATTTGAAATAATTACATGTTCAGCATTTGTTTTTCTCGCTAAATGTGCATAATTCTGTCCAATCATTATTTTCCCAGTCACTAGCAAGTATCTGGCACATAGTGGATGTTTTTTCATGAAGAAATGAATAAATACAGAGGTTGGTCAAAATGTTCATTTGGGTTTTTCTATAACATTACTGAAGAACCCAAATGAACATTTTGGCTGATCCAATATATATTAGGATGCAAACTCAATTTCCTAGAAAAGCTAGATGGGTAACTTCATTGCTAGGGGCAGCCTGGGGGGGATCTGTGGCAACCTAGGTCTGCTTCATCAAAGGAGTACAGGGACACAAAATATTAAGTGCCACCCAATTGTTACCAACTGAGCACGCGAGCAACACCAGATCTTCCTTTCTTTTTTTTTTAAATGCAAGCAAAGGTTCTGTACTTTTTTGACAAGTTAATATTCTACAAGTTGGCTTTAACTTGTTTTGAAAAATAGGCCATCAAAACATGACTACTTATTTCTGATGTCTGGTTGAAAGACGGGTCTGTATTTCCAGTCATGCTCTGATGAGGCCTGGATCTTTCTTTTGGCATCTTGATGAGAATGCTCAGCTGATAGCTCACATTTTGCATTTAAAACAGAATCTGTCATGTTTGTGTACACAATAGCCCCTTCCAACCTATTTTAATAGTGTCATTTTCCTGGTTTTCATGGATAAAAATCTTAGCATCCTTTATTTCTCCTTCCTGTTTATCCTCCAGTCTAGTCAAATGCTAGGAAGGAAGGTCTAAGAACAAAGATATTCTTTCAGATTATTCAAGTGGAAAGGATATGGGATTTGGAGTAACATGAGCCTAAGTTTCTACTCTATTGGCTTTACCATTCTCTTGTTTTGTATACTTTTAGTAAATTCTTTTAATTTCATCGTACTTCAGTATCCTTGGACTTAAAGTGAGGATAACAAAACCTATTTGTCAGAGTTGATCTAAAGGACAAAAGAGCTACTCCATATGAAGAGCCTAGCACACAGTAGATGCTCAATGAATGTTGCATTTCCTGTTTTCTGCTCTTTTCTTAGCTCTTCCATCTGTCTTTTATTTTTTTTTTTTTTCCTTTTCTACTGCTAATCTCCTGGTCCAGGCCTGTGAGCTACTAAGTATTTAGAAGAACTTGGCCCTTGCATCTGTTTCTCAACTACCTGCTACTTAAAGAAAAACTTCACAAAATACAGGTAATTTATACATTTAAGAACCTTAATTCTGTTGTAAATTATATTCCTCTATAACTGTAAGCTTTATATCTTTTCCCACCCTCTCAGTTCACAACAAGATAGCCGTTTGCCATTTTCTTGACTCATCGATTTCAGTGTTTAACATGTCATTTAAAGATTTCTATATCTATCTTGCCCCTTAATTCCTATCAACCATCATCATCTGTACCCGTATTTTCTTTCTTTTCTCTTATTAAAATAATGTAATGCTCCTATTCCTCTAAAGGGGACCCTTTTATGCATTCTGTGAATTCTGTGTCCTCTTGCCTTCAGGACTTTGCTCTTATAATTATCTCATCAATTTCCTTTCTTTAGTTTCTCCCTCCTTCTTATAATTTATTCTCATTAGTACACAGTTCAGTTCAGTTCAGTTGCCCAATCATGTCCGACTTTTTGCAACCCCATGAACCACAGCATGCCAGGCCTCCCTGTCCATCACCAACTCCGGGAGTTTACCCAAACTCATGCCCATTGAGTCAGTGATGCCATCCAACCATCTCATCTTCTGTCATCCCCTTCTCCTCCTGCCCTCAATCTTTCTCAGCACCAGGGTCTTTTCAAATGAGTCAGCTCTTTGCATCAGGTGGCCAAAATATTGGAGTTTCAGCTTCAACATCAGTCCTTCCAATGAACACCCAGGACCGATCTCCTTTAGAATGGACTGGCTGGATCTTCTTGCAGTCCAAGGGACTCTCAAAAGTCTTCTCCAACACCACAGTTCAAAAGTATCAATTCTTCAGCACTCAGCTTTCTTCACAGTCCAACTCTCACATCCATACATGGCCACTGGAAAAACCATAGCCTTGACTAGACTGACCTTTGTTGGCAACGTAATGTCTCTGCTTTCTAATATGCTATCTAGGTTGGTCATAATTTTCCTTCCAAGGAGTAAGCATCTTTTAATTTCATGGCTGCAGTCACCATCTGCAGCGATTTTGGAGCCCAGAAAAATAAAGTCAACCACTGTTTCCCCATCTATTTGCCATGAAGTGATGGGAACGGATGCTATGATCTTCATTTTCTGAATGTTGAGCTTTAAGCCAACTTTTTCACTCATTAGTGTACAAATGTGCTTTAATACAATTGATAAAAAAAAAAAACACAAAACTTATTTTGACCTCCAACTTCTCTCTAGCTTGTCTCATTTCTCTGCTTTCCCTCACTGCAAAACCTCATAGAACAGTATGTGTGTATATATACACACACACCATTGTTTCTTCAACCACTTCACTGGGTTTCCACCCATAGCACGGTTGCCAATTACTCATATACTAACAAATAAAACAGTCCCTCTTCTGTCATCTCTTAAAACAACTTCTGTCATTAGCTTCCATGACAATAGCACATGGTTTCTTCCAGTATCTATAGCAACATTTTCTCTCCTAGCTTTCCTAATCTGTCAATGGTAACTCTTTCTAAATCCCTTTTCAGGCTTTACTCTCTCATTTCCCAAACCCATTCTGTTAGCAAACTCTATTAACTTTACCTAAAGAGCATAATCTGAAATGCTTTGCTTTTTCTTCACTAATGCTAGTTGCTCAGTTATGTCTGACTCTGTTGTGACCCCATGGACTATAGCCCACCAGCCTCCTCTGTCCATGGGATTTTCCAGGCAAGAATACTGGAGTGGGTTGCCATTTCCACCTTCAGGGGATCTTCCTGACCCAGGGTTGAAACCCATGTCTCCAGTGATTCCTGCACTGGCAGGTGGGTTCTTTTACCACTGTGCCACCTGGGAAGCCCTCACTTATTTCTACCTTGGTGTATTTCCTGTGTCTGGAAGGCTCTACCTAAAATCTACCTGGTTGACTCTTCACTGTCATCTGAGAGGCATTACTGTCCTCTTAACCTAAGCTATTTCTCTGCTTTATTTTCATCATGATACCTGCCATTACCTAACATTTTCTCTTTAAAATTATTTTTATTCTCTTTTTTCAGCAATGGAAGTTTTGTGACAAGACTGACTATTTTCACCCTGTTTATTTAACTTACATGAAGCGTACATCATGCAAAATGCCAGGACAGATGAATGACAAGTTGAAATCAAGATCACTGGGAGAAATATCAACAACCTCAGATAAGCAGATGATACTACTCCAATGGCAGACAGTGAAGAGAGGAACTAAAGAGCTTCTTGATGAGGTGTAAGAGGCAAGTAAGAAAGCTGACTTGGAATTCAATGTTATAAAAACTATGATCATGGCATCTAATCTCATCACTTCATGGCAAATAAATGGGAAAAAAGGCAACAGTGGCAGATTTTATTTTCCTGGGCTCCAAAATCACAGTGGACTGTGACTGCCTCCACAAAATTAAAAGATGCTTGCTCCTTAGAAGAAAAACTATGACTAATCTTGAGAGTATATTAAAAAGCAGAGACACTGAAGACAAAGGTCTGTCTAGTCAAAGCTATGGTTTTTCCAAAAGTCATGTATGGATGTGAGAGTTGAACCAAAAAGAAGACTAAGCCCTGAAGAATGGATGCTATTGAATTGTGAGGCTGGAGAAGACTCTCAAGGGTCCCTTGAACTGCAAGATCAAACCAGTCAGTTCTAAGGGAAATCAACCCTGAATATTCATTGGAAGGACTGATGCTGAAGCTGAAGTTCCAATGTTTTGGCCACCTGATGTGAAGAGCCGACTTATTGGAAAAGACCCTGATGCTGGGGAAAACTGAAGGCAAAAGATAAAGGGGGCAACAGAGGATGAGATGGTTAGACAGCATCACCGGCTCAATGGATATGAATGTGAGCAAACTTCAGGAGATAGTGAAGGACAGAGGAGGCTGGTGAGCTGCTGTTCATGGGGTCACAAATAGTCGGACACAACTTAGCAACTGAACAACAACAACAAAGGTTTTGTGAGAATAGGAACTTATTGGTCTTCCTCAATAATGTATCTCCAGCTTCCATAACAGTTGTCTGCATGTAATTTGGTACTCATGAAATGTTTGCTGAGGACATGAACTAATCAATGCTTATATTTTACCAAAAATTTGTTTTTTTTTATACCATTTCCCCAAAATAGGCAGTAAAAATCAATAAAAGTTTTCAGTTGCATTGAAATTTCACTGTGATTTGATATTTGTGTAAAGATTACCAATAAATGATGGAGTGAGTAAGTTTCCAGTTACAAGATAAAACATCTCAAAAACTGACTGGAGTACTACAGAAGTCCCAGTTTCTCACTAATACACATAATAGAGGGTTGCTAAGACTATAGTGTTGAAGACTCTTGAGAGTCCCTTGGACTGTAAGGAGATCCAACAGTCCATTCTAAAGGAGATCAGTCCTAGGTGTTCATTGGAAGGACTGATGTTGAAGCTGAAACTCCAATACCTTGGCCACCTAATGGAAAGAGCATTCTTTGGCATTGTCTTTCTTTGGGATTGGAATGAAAACTGATATTTTCCAGTTCTGTGGCCACTGTGGAGTTTTCCAAATTTGCTGGAAATCTGAGTGCAGCCTTTCACATCATCATCTTTTAGGATTTGAAATAGCTCAACTGGAATTCTGTCACTTCCACTAGCTTTGTTTGTAGTGATACTTCCTAAGGCACACTTGACTTTACATTCCAGGATATCTGGCTCTAGGTGAGTGATCACACCACTGTGATTATCTGGGTATGAAGACCTTTTTTGTACAGTTCTTCTGGGTATTCTTGCCACCTCTTCTTAATATCATCTACTTCTGTTAGGTCGATAATATTTCTGTCCTTGATTGTGCCCATCTTTGCATGAAATGTTCCCTTGGTAGCTCTAAATTTCTTAAAGAGATCCCTAGTCTTTCCCATTCTATTGTTTTCCTCTATTTATTTGCACTCATCACTGAGGAAGGATTTCTTATCTCTCATTGTTATTTTTTTGGAACTCCGTGTTCAAATGGGTATATCTTTCCTTTTCTGCTTTGCCTTTCATTTCTCTTCATTTCACAGCTATTTGGTCATGTATGGATGTGAGAGTTGGACTATAAAGAAAGCTGAGCACCGAAGAATTGATGCTTTTGAACTGCAGTGTTGGAGGAGACTCTTGAGAGTCCCTTGCACTGCAAGGAGATCCAATGAGTCCATCCTAAAGATCAGTCCTGGGTGTTCATGGGAAGGACTGATATTGAAGGTGAAACTCCAATACTTTGGCTACCTGATGGGAAGAGGTGACTCATTGGAAAAGACCCTGGTGCTGGGAAAGATTGAGGGCAGGAGGGGAAGGGGACGACAGAGGATGAGATGGTTGGATGGCATCACCCACTCAATGGACATGGGTTTGGGTGGACTCTGGGAGTTGGTGATGACAGGGAGGCCTGGCGTGCTGTGGTTCATGGGGTTGCAAAGAGTCGGACATGACTGAGTGACTGAACTGAAGACTATATACTGTTGAAACAATAAAACATTTTAAACAAAAGTAGAAATCGGAATAACAAAAAATTAGCTACAAATTTGCACATATGCATAGGGCTTTTTTGTTTTTTTTTTAACAAATTTATCCTTTGTCTTGCTTTCCTTTGGGCCCCATGAGAGTCCATCTATGTTGTTTATTTATTGAAAGAAAAAGCCAATGCATTTGATTGCTAAAGTAACCATAGGCTAAAGAACAGATTTGGGTAAAGATGCTTCAGGTAAGAGATTAAACAGATTCAAACTTTGATTATTTATGTACCACTCATGTGACAGTTTTATTTTGGATATGGCTTTATCGTATTCAGATAAATTCTATACCTTTGGAACTGGCAGACAGAATAACACACACACTATGCACATGGTATATCTTTAACGGAGTGAGAGAGTTGAAAAAGGTAATTTTTTAAATTTTTATTGAATTTTCAGAGAGCCCTCCATAAATACTGGTGGTGCTACTTATATAACATGCCACAGTTATAGACTGTGTTTCTGCAAGACACACAATTAAGGAATTATCTGTTACTGTGAAACTTTTTTTTTAAAAAATTAGGCAATTGATTAAACAAGTAGCAGTTTTCACATCCTGCATGTGTAAATTTAGGCTGTGTTTGATCTAGAGCAAAGGTTTTCACATTTTTACACATGACAATTGCTTAACAACTATACTGAAACAAGCAGTTTTTTTTTTTTTTTTAACTTTGAAAGAGTCCTTTTGAGTTGAAGAAATCAATGTCATTTAAGTTTTGATAAACAAATCATAATTATGAACAAACAATTCAGAATTTGTCCCCCTAAAATATGTCTTCTTTGGCTCCTTTGGTATCATTAGTTCAGTTCAGTTCAGTCGCTCAGTCATGTCTGACTCTTTGCAAGCCCATGAATCGCAGCATGCCAGGCCTCCTGTCCATCACCAACCCCGGAGTTCACTCAGACTCATGTCCATCAAGTCCATGATGCCATCCAGCCATCTCATCCTTGGTCGTCCCCTTCTCCTCCTGTCCCCAATCCCTTCCAGTATCAGAGTCTTTTCCAATGAGTCAACTCTTCGCATGAGGTAGCCAAAGTATTGGAGCTTCAGCTTTAGCATCATTCCTTCCAAAGAAATCGCAGGGCTGATCTCCTTCAGAATGGACTGGTTGGATCTCCTTGCAGTCCAAGGGACTCTCAAGAGTCTTCTCCAACACCACAGTTCAAAAGCATCAATTCTTCAGCGCTCAGCCTTCTTCACAGTCCAACTCTCACATCCATACATGACCACAGGAAAAACCATAGCCTTGACTAGACGGATCTTAGTTGGTAAAGTAATGTCTCTGCTTTTGAATATATTATCTAGGTTGGTCATAACTTTCTTTCCAAGGAGTAAGCGTCTTTTAATTTCATGGCTGCCGTCACCATCTGCAGTGATTTTGGAGCCCCCCAAAATAAAGTCTGACGCTGTTTCCACTGTTTCCCCATCTATTTCCCATGCAGTGATGGGACCAGATGCCATGATCTTTGTTTTCTGAATGTTGAGCTTTAAGCCAACTTGTTCACTCTCCTCTTTCACTTTCATCAAGAGGCTTTTGAGTTCCTCTTCACTTTCTGCCATAAGGGTGGTGTCATCTGCATATCTGAGGTGATTGATATTTCTCCCAGCAATCTTGATTCTAGCTTGTGTTTCTTCCAGTCCAGCATTTCTCATGATGTACTCTGCATAGAAGTTAAATAAGCAGAGTGACAATATACAGCCTTGACGTACTCCTTTTCCTATTTGAAACCAGTCTGTTGTTCCATGTCCAGTTCTAACTGGACATGTTTCTTCCTGACCTGCATACAGATTTCTCAAGAGGCAGGTCAAGTGGTCTGGTATTCCCATCTCTTTCAGAATTTTCCACAGTTTATTGTGATCCACACAGTCAAAGGCTTTGGTATTGTCAAGAAAGCAGAAATAGATGTTTTCTCCCAGGATAAGCTAGTGCTCTTGATTTCAAACAATTTTATTTAAAGGCCTAAGAAAAACATGGTTTCAGGCTCCCTAATTCTACTTAGCAGATATGAGTGAATTAAAAGAAGAAAGAATCAATAAAATTGCAGATTATATGATATGTAGATTATTAGAGGACACTTTTTTTGCTTATCCAGAATCCGTTCTTTTCCCACTAGAACCTCAACCTTCTTTTTAAAGGCATCTTTCACTGTATAATATTTTTGGAGGCATCTGGAATTTGAATCTTAAGAGATGTCAGCTTCTTAAGAGATGTCAGTCATATGGGGATGTTTGAAGGTACGTTTCTCACAAAAGGAGCAGTGTTTGGTCTGTATGGTCAATGCACTGTGAATTCTGTGCAGAAATTCAGATCCCTTGGTTTCTACCATTTTTTTTGTTCATGTAAAGTTCTTCAGGCTCTTATTGATTTGGGACCTGAGATACATTTTGAATGGACTTTGGTCTTTACCTAAAATGACTAGTTGTTTTTTATGGCCTAAAATTTTTAAAAAAAAGACAACAAAAACTGACACAACTGTATATACATACTAAGCAGTAAATGCATAGGCATTTGTTGAATAAATTTTTTGTTATCATAGTACGGTTTATATAAATTTACATTAAAAAGCAAATCAACTGCATGAAACATATGCTCTTTCTTATAAAAATAAGCCATTGCTCTTAGCTCAAGAGTTATATATCACTTTGCTCTTCTTCTAGTGCTTTCATGTACTTTATAGTGTTTGGTGCTTACTGCAATCCAAGGAGATGGGCAGAAATAAATTTGTTAGAATCTAATGCAGATGAGGAAGCCAAGATTCAAAGGGGTTAAGTAAGTTGCTCAAAGTTACTTGATGAATTTCTGTCAGAACTTGTGTTAAAACTAGGGCTTCTCCATTCAGAACTCTACATTTACTGTATTACTTCTGAGATAACAATCAGTAACTACAGTCGCTACTCTATTTTTTGGAATATTTCCTTCCATTGTTTATCTTTTAATCTATTTCAAAGGAATCTCAAATGAGTGAATCACAGGTTAAGTTTAAAAGGGATTTTAGAGAAACTATTCCACCCTCTACTGCCATAGATGTTAAATTATATTCCTTGACATTGCTCCTACAACACTTCTAGAGTCAGAGAGCAGTTTTATTAACTTGAGAAAATATTACTTGAAAGTTCTATTTTACATGGATGAAGTACTTAGAATTTGAGAGTAAAAATAAATGCAGAGTGTACTGTATTAGGTAGTGGATTATGGAAGAGCCTCAAAAATTATCCTACCTGACTTCAACCTCCTAAGTCAGCATTAAAAATAAAAAGAAAACAACAACCAACAAATTCAATGAGAGAGTTTTATTTTCTATATTCTATGCAGATATCTTTTGGGCTCCAAAATCACTGCAGATGGTGATTGCAACCATGAAATTAAAAGACGCTTGCTCACTCCCTGGAAGGAAAGTTATGACCAATCTAGATTGCATATTCAAAAGCAGAGAAATTACTTTGCCAACAAACCATTCAAGGCTATGGTTTTTCCAGTGGTCATGTATGGATGTGAAAATTGGACTGTAAAGAAAGCTGAGCGCTGAAAAATTGATGCTTTTGAACTGTGGTGTTGGAGAAGACTCTTGAGAGTTCCTTGGGCTGCAAGGAGATCCAACCAGTCCATTCTAAAGGAGATCAGTCCTGGGTGTTCTTTGGAAGGAATGATGCTAAAGCTGAAACTCCAATATTTTGGCCACCTCTTGTGAAGAGTTGATTCATTGGGAAATACTCTGATGCTGGGAGGGATTGGAGGCAGGAGGAGAAGGGGATGACAGAGGATGAGATGGTTGGATGGCATCACTGACTCGATGGACATGAGTCTGGGTGAACTCTGGGAGTTGGTGATGGACAGGGAGGCCTGGTGTGCTGCGATTCATGGGGTCGCAACTGAACTGAACTGATTCAGATATGTGCCAACATTTCCAGTCCTCACCTCTGGCTGCTGTCAAAGGTCTTACTCTTTGGAAGATATATACATTGTTCAGAAGAAGCTATGGAGACTTTTTACAACAATGATACAGTATTTCAGCAGTGTTCTACTACTGGTTAACAGGATTGAACTGTACTAGAAATCTTCTAGAGATACAATTAAGCCTAAGGTTTCCTTGAGGGAAGTAAGCGGTGGTGGTGGGCATTGTTATTTTGTCTAAGAATAACATGGGTAAACATTCTCTGGTAAGGTGATGTTTGAGCACAGACCTGAAGGAAATGAAGCAGGAGGCCAGGAGGAAGAGCAGCACTGGCAGAGGAAAGAGAAGGGGCCGTCTCTGGCCAGAGAGCTTGCCTGACTTTTATGTGCAGGCTCAGCTGAAACAGTTCCAGCACTGTTGTCAAAACCCATTCTTTGGTCATTCACTTGGAGCTCTATTTTACCTGCAGGCATGATTCAGGTGTGTTTTTGTTGCTCATCTATTTTTTTAAAGGGTCAGTGAAGATATCTTCCATGTCACAGCCAGTGATTGGATCCAAGCTATGCCAAAATTTTCACCCATCTAAAACATACCTGTTTGATAAACTCTTGTCTGCTTTATACTGGATAATCAATTTCTCAGCCTTATAGCCTTGCATGAGTGACCAAGATAGAGTAATGAGCACCATCCATCTGTTTATTGGTAGCCTTGCCAGCCCTTGCCTGGCTTCCCAATATTTGTTTCCTTCCCAGAAGAAGCAACTGTTGATATGGAAGTTGTTTTTTCCCCTAGCATCTCTCAGCTTAAGAA
Source organism: Aepyceros melampus (assembly GCA_006408695.1). Lineage (NCBI taxonomy): Eukaryota > Metazoa > Chordata > Mammalia > Artiodactyla > Bovidae > Aepyceros > Aepyceros melampus. The sequence goes on along the minus strand of SJXQ01005414.1, from coordinate 26,538 downwards.
CAATATTCTGAATACAATGAAATATCATTAAGGTGATGAAGCATCTGGGAAGCATGTCCTTGAAAAGTGGTTTGAGAAACTTGGAAACTCATCTTGGAAAACAGATCTCTAAACCAATGTATACAAAATCCTTTAAAATGTTTTGAAGATCAAGGCAGTAATTCCAGAAGCATAGTTCTTTATCTAGAGAAGGCACTCCATAATGTTAGCAGCACTCTGAGTGCCTAGCCAAGTTTTAGATGGACAGACAGGTGAATGGATCTATATCATTACATACTGCAGAATTTGCAAATAACCAGACCTTTCTGATAATATAATGGTCTGATTCTTAAATGAGTGGCTTCTTCCACCATAGAAAGGTTCATGAAGATGTTGGATGACTGTTCTAAAAAAGAAATAATAGACATTTCTGCACTGTGTGGAAAATTGGACTAGTTATCAGCTATAGGTTCTTAGAGATCAGTGGTCCCTGCCAACACAACATAGGGGACAAAGAAAAATTTCAGGTATACATTTTTGACTTGTTACTATAGCATAATCTATTCTATCTTAACTATAACACAGTCTTTGATTTTAATTTTGGATAGAAATTTAACATCCCATGTGGCCTAAGAGAAGTTAATTACCTTTTCTGACCTTGATTTGCTTATTATAATAATTAAGGGCTTAAATAAAATAATCTCCAAAGGTGCATTTACTACAAAATGTCATAACATGATTCTGTGAGTCAAGGAAATTCTCTGGGGAACTGGTGGTATTGTCTATTACATATGCAGTTGGTGTAGCTATTTGGGTAAATAACCTATCACTCATTATGGACAGAGGATGCGATGGTCAGATGGCATCACTAACTCAATGGCCATGAGTTTGAACAAACTCCAGGAGATAGTGAAGGACAGGGAAGCCTGGTATGCTGCAGTTCGTGGGGTCACAAAGAATTGGGCACAACTTAGCAGCTGAACACCACTATGGACAGGGGATTGTTTTTCTAGAAGCCGTCTTTGGAGATTTCAGTTAGAAATGAAGACATGCCACAACATTTTTTGATGGAGAGTTTAATATGCAGAACTATTTTGAAATCTTACTATTCTACCCAGGGTAATTAATATGGAAAATTTTCTTTCTCTGTGGTATAAGAATGATAAATGCCAACTATTAATTTTTTTATTCCAAGTGCTCCATAAACATTATCACACCAAGCACCCTACCTACTTACGTATCTACCTATGTACATATGTATATACACATATATATATATATATATATCTCTGTCTAACCTAGGAATTGATGCCATATTTCCCCAGTTTTGCTAATGAAGAGACTGAGGTTTTCAGAAAATGAAATACCTTCTCAACCAATTAGCAGTGCTAGGTTCTGATACAAGGTTTGTCTGAGTCCAAAGCCAAGATTCTTAATCTCTAAAATAATTCTGCATAGTTTAAATGGAGAAAATTTAGTAAGTACAGTATTTCAAATTTAGTCCCATCCTCTTGCATATAAGGGCTTCCCTAGTAGCTCAGCTGATAAAGAATCCACCTGCAATGCAGGAGACCTTGGTTCAGTTCCTGGGTCTGGAAGATCCCCTAGAGAAGGGATAGGCTAACCGCTCTAGTACTCAGGCTTCATTGGTGGTTCAACTAGTAAAGGATCCGCCTCCATGCAGGAGACTTGGGTTTAATCCCTGGGTTGGGAAGGTGCCCTGCAGAAGGGAAAGGCTTCCCACTCCAGTATTCTGGCCTGGAGAATTCCATAGTCTATAAAGCCCATGGGGTCACAAAGAGTTAGACACAACTGAGCGCCTTTCACTTTCACCTTTCTTTCATATAAAGATAAATTGACCTCTTCTACCAAATTCACTCTGTGTCTTTCAATTTTGGTTCATATTGACTTTACAAAAATTATTTCTATTATCTTTTTCAAAGTTTCTCTTCAGTTTCAAGAAACTTCTTTGTAGTTTTTTTCTTTACTGCACTTTTTTCACATTTAGCTTTCCACACCACTTCATTTATAATATACATCTGTGATGTTCTTTTACTTTGTATAATTTTAAGTTTCCAATTCCAAATAACAAGTAAAGCAGCACTAAATTATAAGCTGTGTGGGTTTCTATCACTGTGTGAAAGGCATGTCATTTTTGTATTTCTACCTTTCAAGCAACACAGATTGAACTATTTCTCATCAAAAGACTTCCTATTCTTTCATATCTATTTTTGCATCTTTTCTGACACACTCTTGACATTCTTTTCCTAATGCCATTAACCTTGATTCTGTTCTCTACCTGTTGCATAAGAACTTAGATATTCATGGCCAGCTAGACATTCTCAGTATAAAATATCAGAATGAAGATAATAAAAAAAATTATAAAAGGTAATTTTTGCCATAATGTAATATAGACAGTGCAAATGGTTATCTCATTACTCAACAAATCTGAAACCATAATGGTAACAATGTCAAAATAGTACCAGAAAAACAGTAAAATAAGAGAGCAAGCAAAAAATACTATATTTAATTTAACTTTGAAAGCTTTAAATCTCCTAAGGACTCAATATTTTGCCTACAAGTCCTTACAAACTTTGATGAAGATGAACTATTCTTCATAAAACAGTGATTTTATAGCATTTTGTTTGTAGTGTACATTGTGGTAATCTCCTCTCCAGTCTTCCTACCTCTTTCTCTTGTATTGCTGCCAGTAACTGCAACTCCACACAGGTGGCCCATCACTGTTGAACCCAATCAGAGGAATCCTATTCTTCTTGCATACTGGATCCCATGGCAAAAGGACTGGATCAACAATGAACATGTGGCACAATTACCTAGGACAAGGTAACCGAGGAATTCTGGAGGAGCTACTGCTTGTCCTTCTTAGAAAAAGAAAATGTTTTCAGAAGCCAAATGTTTCTATTTTTGGAGGATGTGGAAGTGAACACTAAAATCACTGTAGCCATCCTGCCCTCTTAGGGAAAGTCAGCCTCAGGAAGTTATTCCCACATAAAGCAAATAGAAATATATCAAGTCTGGAGCATGTCCTGAAATGCGTTTTCCTCTTATGTGAGCCAATCAAGTCTATTTCTTGTTAAGTCAGTTTGGATTGTGGTTTCTATTAATAAAAACACACATACGGTAGCTCAGACAGTAAACACTCTGCCTGCAGTGCGGGAGACCTGGGTGTGATCCCTGGGTCAGGAAGATCCCCGGGGGAAGGAAATGGCAGCCCACTCCAGTATTCTTGCCTGGAGAACTCCATGGACAGAGGAGCCTGGTGGGCTATGGTCCATGGGATTGCAAAGAGTCTGACTGAGTGACTGACACTTTCACTTTTTCAGTGGGCCCTAATTGATTGTCAGCCCTTTTGTTTCTTAATTTACCTATTTATTTCAATAATATAGAAATATATACAGGTATTATTATGATCAAATTGTGAAATCAAATAATTTAGACCATATCTCAATATTAGATGCTTTAAAAAAAACTAATCTACAGGGTTGTTTTAGGAAAGTAATAATATTGAACTTTGAGAGCCAAAGAAACCCTGAAAGATTATGTGTAAAATCTTTGAAATATATAAAGCATACTAATAACAAAAGATAACCATTTCTCATAAATCCTAATACAGCAGAAAAGTGTTATTAAAGTCCTTGACTCACTTGTATTATTTTTCTTTATCATTAATCCAAGCTCTCCTCATTAAGCTCCTAGTGACTTGATATGTAAAACTCTTCAACAGCATTATCTGTCTGATGTATGAAGTCAAACCCTGCTGTGTGGCTCTCAAGACCTTTCATAATCTGAGTTCTTTCTGCTCTCTTCCTCTACCTACATATGTCAGCAGTCTCCCTCCTGCACCTGCAGCTTCAGATCCTTCACAGTTTTGCTGCTCCTCTCCTCCCCTTCTCCATATATTCCATCTTAGTTTCTGCTTCTGTGCTTTTTGGTCAAGCCCTCCTCTCCCCCCTCCAGCAGTAGTACTCTTCTCTCTACATAAGCTCTACCACAGGACTTGGTTCTTTGGCTCTGATTATCTGTCATTGTGCATTCCCCTCTAAAGCTTCAGTTTTCTCGGTAATTAGGTTGTCAGATCCTTGAGAGCAAGGAATGAGACTGATTTCTCTTGCAATTCACTAAAGCTTCAACTACTGTGTAGTTTAGTAGATATTAAATGAGTATGTATTTGATCAATTGACCTTGTGCTGGCTATTTGTCTTATAGACTGTTGCATGGATCTAGAAAAAGATTTTAAATATCTGGATTGCCTTAGAACTGCCAGATATAGCAAATAAATATACAGGATGGCCAGTTAAATTTTACTTTCAAATAAATAACAAACTACTTAGTTTTAGCATAAGTATATCCAATGCAATATTGGGGTATAGTTATACTAAAAAATGGCTTAGTAGTTTAAAATTTAAATTTTACTGGATGTCCTTTATTTCATCTGAAATTCTAAATGGACCTGACCTAAAAACAAAACAAAACAAAACTTTGTGTTTAATTTCTTAAATTAGGGCTAAATACCACATTTATGAATTGTTTAACTTTATATAGTTTTGCTAATGAAGTCCTATAGCACATGAAGTTCTCTGCATCATTTCATCTAGCGGTGGCAACACATAAATTGAGTATTCATTATGTAGAAGTCACCATGCATCCTCCTGTACAGGGAAGCAAAAATGAATAAGATGCTTCCTCTGCCCTCAAGTAGTTTATAGCCTGGCAGAAGATACAGCTCATTTTAGTCCTGTCTCTACTTATGTGCAATGTGGATGTTAATCCATATGGCAAAATTATTTTAGGCCTGACCCAGCCCTTCTGGGCAAAGATTCAAGATGACACTATACATTTAGGTTATCAAAAATGAAGAATATTTGCTTTGAAGTATATATTAAATAGCTCCTGTCTCTGAAGTATTATATAAACACCATAATCCATCATCCTAAACGAAGATAATTTTCAAAAATTCTTTTGATCAGAACACTTTATTCTGCTTTTGATAATTAAGTTAGCTTTTATGATGCAGGGCTTCTCTGATAGCTCAGTTGGTAAGGAATCTGCCTGCAATGCAGGAGACCCTGTTTTGATTCCTGGGTCAGGAAGATCTGCTGGAGAAGGGATAGGCTACCCACTCCAGGATTCCTGGGCTTCCCTTGTGGCTCAGCTGGTAAAGAATCTGCCTGCAATGTGGGAGACCTGGGTTTGATCCCTGGGTTGGGAAGATCCCCTGTAGAATGGAAAGGCTACCCACTCCAGTATTCTGGCCTGTAGAATTTCATGGACTGTATAGTCCATGGGGTTGCAAAGAGTCACTGAGCAACTTTCACTTTGTGATGGAGGATTTTTTTTTCTGGTTCTTGGATATTTAATATGCATTTTTTTAGCATAAGCAATGAAATGTATTGCATGACATTTTTTTCTCTCTGAGCTATCATATAAGTTCTTCACAGGTAGATGCCATGCGAACTACTTAATCCGAGTCACTTATTTAGGTGAACAATAGGATCCAATTATTTAGATTTTATCTTTCTGCTGTGTGGCCTTGTCTGCTTCAGCTAATGTCTCCAATCTTTCCTGGTCATAGTCAGTGTGTATTTATGTGTGTGCAAAATTTGATATTAGTTAAATTTTTTTAGCTACACAATATTTATAAGTTATATGCCATATAAACTCAGTGATACTTGTAATAATCAAAGATTTCAAATTCCAGAAACAACAGCATGTTTTCCATAACAGTATTCTTGATTTTTTGTGTGTATGTGTATGTATTAAAGCATTTCTTAGACTTAACATATAATTCAAGGCTTTAAAACAATGTTACCTTAACATACAATATTCAAATTTTCAGTTCTGGAATAGAGAGTACCATATTTTCTCTTTCTTTTCTAAATATAAGCTATTGATCTCAACTCATCAATCTGTATTTTCTTAAAGAGCACCTTAAATTAAAATAAAAATGCATATCCCATAAAGTAATGATTTCCATGGTTATTAACATATCACAAGAAGTTGCAAATGGAGTGGCATTAAAAGGTGATGAAACTATTGGGAAAAGTTATGCTAACTTGAATGATTTGTCAATTACCTAGATAGAAGGCTATAGTTAGCATTATCATTATGCCAAGTCTTTGGAACTATGAAATACTCATTTAAAGTACGTATTTTAGGTGTCAAAAATTACCTTTGGTAGCTCTTCAATTTGATTGGCATCTAGGTAAAGCTCCTCTAATGTCCGTTCAAAGTTAAAAACCTCCTTTGGCACCTGCTGAAGGCTGCAGTGGGAGTAATCTAAAACTGAGATGATTTCTTCTTCACCTCGGAAACATCGGCACGGCACGAGACGGCCAATGATTTTCCGCTTGGTGGTCATCTCCAGGCACTGCACTAGAGAAAAAGAGAAAAACAAAAACCAACTGTTAACCACCAGCCTTGGAAGGCATTCTTAAAATATTTAAAGCTTAGAAATTTAATTATGATTATATTTTATAATTATATAATGCTTTAAAAAGTTTACATAAGACATGCATATGCATTATACCATTTAATCTGTAAGGTATATAAGACAGTTTTTATTAACATTTAACAAATAAAGAAATGGATTCAGAAAGGGGCAGATAGTTCCCATTGTCACACACGTTTGGAATGGCAGAACTGGACCAGAACACAATCCTGACAGTGCAAGGCTTACACTCACATTTGAAACATAGTTCTACAATATAGATTTTTAAAATTTTATACTAATTACAGTACAGGATAGAAACCCCCAGATTTGTTGGAAAAAATATATTTCCCTCATTTCTCCAAAATATTAATAGTTAAGTTTTACCCATAAGGTTTATGATTTCCTCTTTTTGACTCAAATTTATTCCATTAATCAAAAATTATCTATTGAATAGTTAATGTGCTCTAGGCATTCAACTATGTACTAGGGAGAGAGACATAAATTGAGCAAACTCCCTGGAGACAGCTGTTGGAGACAGCTATATTGGTTATTCACTTCAGAATAAGAATCCGTACTTATGAATCTTTTTATTTTAATGGGAGAAAACAATCATGGCAGGAATTTCTTGGATGTCCTGACATGTCTTTTGCTAGATTAGCACCAACCAAATGCTATGAAAACTCGCATGAATCGGTATCATGGCACCTACTACACTTCATTAAAGTTACTGTTTTTCAAGTCGTTTTTTCCCTAGGCTTTAAGCCTCTTGAGAGTAGAAGCTATTTTGTTCATTTCTACATTTGTCTTGGTGCTTGACATACAGTAGACAAGCAATAACCAATGTAAACTAAACAAATCAATTCATGAATGAACAGATGGATACATTTGAGAGTCTGTCCCCAACCACCATCAGTTCAGTTCAGTTCATTTCAGTAGCTCAGTCGTGTCTGACTCTTTGCGACCCAATGAATCGCAGCACGCCAGGCCTCCCTGTCCTCACCAACTCCCGGAGTTCACTCAGACTCTCGTCCATCGAGTCAGTGATGACATCCAGCCATCTCATCCTTGATCATCCCCTTCTCCTCCTGCCCCCAATCCCTCCCAGCATCAGGGTCTTTTCCAATGAGTCAACTCTTTGATCGTGTCTGACTCTTTGCGACCCAATGAATCGCAGCACGCCAGGCCTCCCTGTCCATCACCAACTCCCGGAGTTCACTCAGACTCTCGTCCATCGAGTCAGTGATGACATCCAGCCATCTCATCCTTGATCATCCCCTTCTCCTCCTGCCCCCAATCCCTCCCAGCATCAGGGTCTTTTCCAATGAGTCAACTCTTTGCATGAGGTGGCCAAAGTACTGGAGCTTCAGTTTTAGCATCATTCCTTCTAAAGAAATCCCAGGGTTGATCTCCTTCAGAATGGACTGGTTGGATCTCCTTGCAGTCCAAGGGACTCTCAAGAGTCTTCTCCAACACCACAGTTCAAAAGCATCAATTCTTCTGCGCTCAGCCTTCTTCACAGTCCAACTCTCACATCCATACATGACCACAGGAAAAACCATAGCCTTGACTAGACAGACCTTAGTCGGCAAAGTAATGTCTCTGCTTTTGAATATACTATCTAGGTTGGTCATAACATTTCTTCCAAGGAGTAAGCGTCTTTTAATTTCATGGCTGCCATCACCAGCTGCAGTGATTTTGGAGCCCAAAAAAATAAAGTCTGACACTGAGAACCACATGAACAGTATGAAAAGGCAACCACCATCAGATACTGGTAATTAGCTTGAAAATCTTCTCATTCGAACTAAAATGTCACTATCTCTGGAATGTTTTGGGATAAACGAATAGCATCTTCCTCGGAGCTACCAGGCACTAATCTAATTGCTTCCTAATTATGTGTACTATTTCCCCATGTACTAGGTGGGTTCTTGAAGGAGAGGATCTTGTCTTTTTCATCTTTGAATTCATAGTAACAGTATAGTTTGCCATCGGCAGAAACAGTATTGAATGAGCATCAACTTCAAACTTGTATTTTATTCACTGATTTATGTTTACTTATCAACATAAACTTATTGCAGAAAAAGAAAATAGCAATAGTTGACAAAAACAATGCAGTATTTTGTTTTGAAATGGCTTAGATTAAATCAAATTTGGAGGCAAATGAATACAATATGCTTAAGAGATGGTGAAAGTTCAGCCCAAAGCCACCTTTATTCTTTCTTTAACTTATGAAATTTATAAATTATATTTTGGGGCAGGTTCATGAGTCAGCTCTTACATATGGTTATTTGTACATGGTAATTTGTAGAAGGTTTATCTAAAAACATTAAAAAGATGACCTTTCTTCTCCATTAGTTTCTATCTTCCAAAACCCTACATTTCTCATTTCTGGAAGCTTGAATCACAAGGTTTTGGAATTGTTATTTTACCTGACCTTACTTGAAAGCCCTGATTACAGGCTGATCTCTACATAGGATCTAGCACATATTAACAGCCAGTAAATGCATCTAATATCTGACACATACTATATCTGACATACACTAGGCACCTAGCAAATGTTTGTTGAGGTTATTGTAGTTGTAAAAGGTAAGTGAGAAGGGGACGACCGAGGATGAGATGGCTGGATGGCATCAGGGACTCAATGGACATGAGTCTGAGTGAACTCCGGGAGTTGGTGATGGACAGGGAGGCCTGGCATACTGCAATTCATGGGGTCGCAAAGAGTTGGACACGACTGAGCGACTGAACTGAACTGAACTGAAAAGGTAAGTGATGATGGCTCAGACTATGAGAGTAGCAGTAAGAATGGGAAGAAGTGATGGACTGGCAAGGGATTTAAGAAGCAGAATCCCTAGCGTGGGTGATGGATAAAGTGAGAGGTGGAAAGGGTACTGTAGGGAGAATTCTTGAAAAATTCCCAAGTTTTTAATTTAAGTCTCTAGTAGCCACATGACTACTCAGCTGGGATGCCATAAAGCTGACTCAAGGCATTTATCCTTTCTATCTCTATGATTTACAGCTGATGAATCAATTGTTCATACATTGTTTTTACCCAGTTCATTACACTCGCCCTTTTGTGCCAAACCATGTGGCTATTTCTTGATACCCATCTGCTGTTTCAACTGCAATTTTTTTATTATGAAGAGAAAAAAGAGAATATACAAGCCTGTACCTGAACCATTTGGTCAGAGTGTCTACCGTCCAGGAAGGCTTTTGCAATTTAATGCACTTTTAGTACTGCTTTCCCTTTCGTTTAAAGCATTTTCCTCTGATAATCTCATTGCCTGCCAGTAGCTGTTTCTTTAGTTCAGTTCAGTTCAGTCACTCAGTTATGTTCGACTCTTTGTGACCCCACAGACTGCAGCACACAGGCTTCCCTGTCCATCACCAACTCCTGGAACATGCTCAAACTCATGTCCATCGAGTCAATGATGCATCCAACTGTCTCATCTTCTGTCCTCCCAGTCTCCTCTTGCCTTCAATCTTGCCCAGCATCAGAGTCTTTTCTAATGAGTTCCTTCTTCACAACAAGTGGCCAAAGTATTGGAGCTTCAGCTTCAGCATCAGTCATACCAATGAATATTCAGTACTGATATTCTTAACGATTGACTAGTTTGATTTCTTTGCTGTCAAAGGGACTCTCAAGCGTCTTCTCCAACACCACAGTTCAAAAGCATCAATTCTTCAGCACTCAGCGTTTGTTATGGTCCAACTCTCACACCCATACATGACTACTGGAAAAACCATAGCTTTGACTTGATGACCACTTGTCAGCAAAGTCATGTCTCTGCTTTTTAATATGCTGTCTAGGTTTGTCATAGCTTTTCTTCCAAGGAACAAGTGTCTTTTAATTTTGTTGCTGCAGTCACCATCTGCAGTGATTTTGGAGCCCAAGAAAATAAAGTCTGTCACTCTTTCCACTGTTTCCCCATCTATTTGCCATGAAGTGAGGGGACTAGATGCCATGATCTTCATTTTTTGAATGTTGAGTTGGAAGCCAAGCTTTTCACTCTTCTAACTTTCATTAGGAGGCTCTTAATTCTTCTTCATTTTTTGCCATAAGGGTAGTGTCATCTGCATATCTGAGGTTATTGATATTTCTCCCAGCAATCTTGATTCCAGCTTGTGCTTCATCCAGCCCAGCATTTTGCATGATGTACTCTGCATATAAGTTAAATAAGCAGGGTGACAGTAAACAGCCTGATGTACTCCTTCCCAATTTGGAACCAGTCTGTTGTTCCACTTCCAGTTCTAACTATAGCTTCTTGACTTGCATACGGGTTTCCAGGAGGTAGGTAAGGTGGTCTGGTATTTCCATCTCTGAAGAATTTTCCACAGTTTGTTTTGGTCCACACATTCAAAGGATTTAGCATAGTCAATGAAGCAGAAGTAGACGTTTATCTGGAATTCTCTTGCTTTTTCTATGATCCAATGGATTTTGGCAATTTGATTTCTGGTTCCTCTGCCTTTTCTAAATCCAGCTTGGGCATCTGAAAGTTCTCGTACTGTTGAAGCCTAGCTTGGAGAATTTTGAGCAGTACTTTGCTAGCGTGTGAGATGAGTGCATTTGCGCAGTAGTTTGAACATTTTTTGGCATTGCCTTTCTTTGGCAATGAAACACCTTTTCCAGTCTGTGGCCACTGCTGAGTCTTCCAAATTTACTGGCATATTGAGTACAGCACTTTAACAGCATCATCTTTTAGGATTTGAAATAGCTCAGCTAGAACTTTATCACTCCCACTAGCTTTGTTTGTAGTGATGCTTCCTAAGACCCACTTGACTTGCACTCCAGGATATTTGGACCTACGTGAATGATCACACTATCATGGTTATCTGGGTTGTTAATATCTTCTTTGTATAGTTTTTCTGTGTATTCTTGCTACCTCTTCGAAATATCTTCTGCTTCTGTTAGGTCCATACCATTTCTGTCTTTTATTGTACCCATCTTTGCCTGAAATTTTCCCTTGGTATCTCTAATTTTCTTGAAGAGATCTCTAATCTTTCCCATCCTATCATTTTCCTCTATTTCCTTTGCACTGATCACTTAGGAAGACTTTCTTATCTCTCCTTGCAATTCTTTGGAAACCTGTGTTCAGATGGATATATCTTTCCTTTTCTTCTTTGCTTTCCTTCTCTTCTTTTCTCAGCTATTTGAAAGGCCTCCTCAGACAATCATTTGCCTTTCTTTTTCTTGGGGATGGTTCTACTCTTTCTCATTTCAGTTCACTACCTCTAGAACCCATTGATGACTTTGGTATCTAATTTCTGGGTTATCTATCCATTGTAACTCCTTCCATTCCTGATTTAACTCCTTAGACATAATAGCTTTCAACTTTTTCCACCCTAAATTTCTAAGAAACTTAATTGTAATGCTACTCCATGATTTTTCCCTTACAGATTTTTGCTATATAACATGGTAGTTTAACTTTCTTCTAACAAATTCTCACACACTTATAACCAACCAAAAAATATATAGCAATTTTGTTTTAAATTAATAATACTTATTTTATTATAGCTATAAATGTCATTATAACTCAATTACATTTTATTTCTTCTGCATCTTTTTTTTTCTTTAAAAATTGCTTTATGTTTTTCTTTTTTTTTTTAATGTATCTTTCACTCATTCAAGTTGCTATTTCCTCCTCTCTTGGTATAGTGAAAAATGTGTCATTTACCCCCAAGGATAATGCTTCAGGAGCACTCTACCTTCCTGTTTCTGTCTGGAGTGGTTCCTTTTCTAGATCTTATACACACACACACACACACACACACACGTGTGTGTGTGTATGTGTGTGTGTGTGTCTGTGTATATGTGTGTGTGCGTTTGATCCTGGAATATCTCTTCATTGTCATTCTGTAAATTTTACATTTCCTTCTTCTGTTTTATTCCTATTTCCTGGACCCCTTGTCTTTTTCTTTCTAGACTTATTAGACTATAACATCCAACGGTGAGATATAATATCCAGTAACTCACTGAGAGAGAATATACAGCAGGAACATGTTTAAACCTCTGTATATATGATCATGGCTTCATTTCACCTACAAATAAAGTTTGGTCAGATATATAGTTCTAAGTCAGAAGTAATTTTCTTTACAAATTTGAAGTTATTTTTAATATATTATTTTCTAGCTTTCAAGGTTGTTGTCAGGAAATCTAACTCCATTACTATTCAAATTCCTGTTTTACGCCCACTTTTCCCTCTGTCAGAACATTTTAGAACTTTTATCTTATTCTTAGTCTTTTGAAATTTCATGACGATATGCTTTGGTATGTTTTTATTCATTTGCTGGGTACTTAATGGGCCCTTTCACTCTGAAAGCACTTATCCTCCCTTGTTAAATTTTCTAAAATTTTTTGAGAATTTCCTCCTCTTCATTGTTTTATTTTCTTTTTATGCCATCCTGATTAGTTGGACCTACTTAGAATTACCTGGTAATTCAATTATTTTTTCTTTTGTAATTTTCGTGCCTTTGTCTTTTTATTTTCTGAGCTATTGTCTCAACTTCATCTTCTAAATCCATCTCCTGCATTATCTTTTATAAGGTGACATGTTCATACTGTCCAAAAATTATTTATTCCTTCTTAAATCATGCTCCTTTTTCACAGTGAAAGTGAAAGTGAAGCCACTCAACCGTGTCTGACTCTGCAACCCTGTGGACTGTAGCCTACCAGGTCTGATTCTGTGACCCTGTGGAGTGTAGCCTATCAGGCTCCTCCCTCCATGGGATTTTCCAGGCAAGAATACTGGAGTGGGTTGCCATTTTCTTCTCCAGGGGATCTTCCCGACCCAGGGATTGAACCCAGATCTCCCGCATTGCAGGCAGATGCTTTAACCTCTGAGCCACCAGGGAAGCCCCCTTTTTCATAGTATCATGATTCTATTTCAGGGTGCCATATCACTTTCATTTCTCTTAGAAGATATCATCTTCTAAGAGATATCATCTTAAGTTAAGTTGCTAAGTCAAGTCTGAATCTTTGCAAACCTATGGACTGCAGAATGCCAGGTTTCTCTGTTCTTCACTATCTCCTGGAGTTTGCTCAAACTCATGTTCACTGATTTGGTGATGCTATCTAATCATCTCATCCTCTGTCACTTCCTCCTCTCCTGTCATCAGTCATTCCCAGCATCAGGGGATTTTCCAATGATTTGGCTCTTCGCCGGGAGCCAGCGTGAGGAACTCTGCCCATGGCAAAGGTCATGAGGAAGGAGGCTTCAGCATACGCAAAGGCGGGATGGAGCCTCAGGAAACCCCCTGTTCCCAAGCATCTACCCCCAAAACCGAGTCTGTTTTATGCTCTCATCTACACCTCTGACATTACAGGGGGCTCTCCCCCATCACCATTTCTCTCGAGAAGGAGTTAACTTGCACCTCCAGTCAATAAAGATTCCGGGGCATGACAAGAGAGTTTCAACTTACAAACTTCTCTGAAGTTTCTCTAGCCTGCCTGGGTGGGTTCGTCCGGCCACATGTGATTGTTTACAGCCTCCCAACCATGAGAGGCACGAGATGCTTTAAAACTTTCTAAATACACACTCTTTTGAGAAGTTAGAACATTATTAGTATAGTAGATTGATTAGAAATTATATTGGTGAAGGGTTTTTCATTTGTTGAGCCAATATTTTCTGCTAAATCTCCCTATTCCTTGCCCTTATAATGAATATAACTAGCATATAGGAGAAGTAAGTATTAACCTTTAAGATTAATCATGTTAACCTTACGTTAAATAAATTCCTTTCTTAGTTGTAACCCACTACACCCTCACCCTATAGGAATGCAACTTTATCTGCTACCTTCAGAGGGTGGCGCCTGGTTTAAGAAAAAACACCCTTGGAAAAAATAAGTTTTTTGGTTATCAGAAAGAAAGGATCATAAAATGTTAGCAGGCCTCATGGCCAGAAGATGACGTAAAACCCCTAAGACCTTTTTTAAATACATTTATGTGAAGCACCTGATTTTGATAAAGGTCAGGACTGCTGACCCCCGCGTGACTTTAAAATTTCCATTTGTCTCTATGTGTAAAAAAAGATATATAAGCAAACCTGAAAATAAAGAAAAGGGATCAGTTTCTGGAAAGACTGATTCCCCCATGTTGTTTCTTTCTGGCTGAATTCCCATCTAGGGTGTGGGTACTCATCAACCCTGCTAATTTTGCCCGCGCTTCTAAGATCAGACTGGGGAGGCCTCAGTGCCTCCTCTCTTTCGGGAGAACGGAAAGATGCCTGTGGCCTAGGTAGGTGGTGATTGGTATTCCACGTAAACCAAGTTATTCAGCCTCTTTTTCTCCACTATATTTCCTACTACACTATCCTTTTCTAATCTCTTTATATCTGTGATTAAATAAGTTTTTTCCTAGGATGCCTACTCTGTCTCCCTTTGAATTACCCTGGATCCACCGGGGCTGGACCCCGGCAACTCTTTACATCAGGTACCCAAAATATTGGAGCTTCAGCTTCAGCATCAGTCCTTCCCATGAATATTCAGGGTTGATTTCCTTTAGGACTGATTGGCTTGATCTCCTTGCAATTGAAGGGACTCTCAAGAGTCTTCTCCAGCACTACAGTTTGATGGACTTTTGTGTGTGTGTGTGTGCCTTTTCCCTCTTGCTCCTTGCATCTATTCTGAATTCCATTTTCTGTTTGTTTCTTTTGGTCTTTATCTTTCATGATAGAGGTTTTTCACAAGTATCTGGTGATCCCTGGCTGTCCTTCAATTATGAAGAGTGACTCCCTACAGAGCTAATTGGAAGCTTTGTATGCATAATAGGTTTCACTGCAGGATGACTGGCAGTAAGTCAAAGAATGTTCTGGTCTTCTGCCTGAGGCATAACCATGCCGTTTTGTAAATAAGGATCTAAGTCAGTTTTTCTATTTTCACTACTAAGTTTCTCTAGTTCTTTGTCTGGTACTTGTCTCCAAGACTCTCAAGGAGAGCTATGAAGCAAATTCATTTTTGTATCCCTTTGTGGAGAAGGAAATGGCAACCCACTCCAGTGTTCTTGCCTGGAGAATCCTGTGGACAGAGGACCCTGGTGGGCTGCAGTCTACGGGGATGCACAGAGTCGGACACGACTGAAGTGACTTAGCATGCATGCATGCATGTGGGTATATTATAATGTAGCTGACAATGTACTTTTTATACAGATAAACTACATTGTCTTTCCCTGTCTTCTTAAAATCTGTTGAAATCTCTTATCTTGGTGTCTTTTCTTCAATTTTCTCTCTCCTTGTGAGTATATGCATTTAAAATTTTCTTTTAGTTTGGTGGAATTTTGGCTGTAAGTTCAGCTCAATAAGGTAGGTAGGAGATTAACTTCCATATTTAAAAGAAAGTTTTCCTTTCTTTAATCCCCTTCATACTTTTAATCCCTTCTTATCTGACCTACTAGGAGTATTGACTAGAACCACATTTTTCTTTCACAAACACTGTCTTCCTTTCGCTCCTCTGACTCCACACTCTTCTGACATTTATCCTTCTGCTTATGTTCTTCAATTTCAGTCTTTTAAGAAGATCCATCTCCTCTTCCAAACACTGACATTTAAAATATTAGAGTTATCCCCCAGCTAGTCTTGTTGCCCTTTTAATTGTATGCTCTCTCCCTTTCTGTCTTTACAATCTCACTCACCTTTCCCAACTCTTTTCATTTAACTTTGATGAGTGATGGTTATGAAGTTTTTCAAATTTCTACTCAGGTTTATTTCCCTCATCATTTCCACTTTGTGTTTTATGAACATCTCAAACATAACAATGTTCAAAACTGAAGTTTGCTTTTCAAAGGTATGAGTCTATCATCATGGTCAAGAATTTAGACTCTGAAGCCAATTCCTTGGCTGTATGACTCTCAGCACATATTTAACCTCTATCAGTTTAGTCCTCTCTAAAATCAGAGTACATACCAAGCTTGTAGAATTACATCATCTAGTTTTAAGTATTCACTGAGTCTTCTGCCCAAACCTCCTCTTCCTGTGTTCTCAGTCTCAGAGAACAGCCAGACAGTTCACCTAATTTCTCAAGATAGAAAGCTTAGCAATATTCTTGACTCCTCTCATTCTCTCACTTTCCACATCCAACAATCACCAAGTCCGAATCCTTCAATAACCAAAACTTATCTTGATTCAGGAATATTTTTCTTCATTTCAACTCCTCAGCAATGTTGTTCAATTATTGTCTCTTGCCTATGTACCTGTCTCTATCACTCTATTTTTCTCCCACCACAGTGAAGCTGGGGTGACCTTTTAACAATACAAATATTATGTCACATTCTTACTTCAAATACTTCAATGTCTCCTCTCAGCTTTTCAGACAAAGTCAAGTTTTTTACTGTGGCTTGCAAGTCTGATATTGTCCTCTGGACTGACTGCGGCCCTCCACTCTCAGATCCAGCACTCCGTTCTGCCTGGTTAGGTGCCACTCTTTCTTGTTTTCAGTGCTCTTTGTAATCGTGGCTTTTTTTTTGCCACCATCAGGACTACCTGATCTTTTTTTCTATTAAGGTCTTCATAAACAGCTCTGCTTTTGCTCAGGGCACATTTCCTTGCTCTTTTATAAAAATTTAGTTTAAAAGGGAAAATAGCCTCTCTTTATTCAATATGTTCCAACTGTGTCCTCTTTTCTATATGTTCCAACTGTATGCTGCAGTACCCTTTGATCACGTTTTGATTACTTATTCAAATAAATCTTATTCACTATATTGACACCTCTGTAAGGAGAGGGACCATGTCTAGCCTTTCAACAACATATATTTCTAGTAACTTTAGTATTGAATATCTGGTTTTTAAGTAGATACTTTAAAAACATTAACTGTATTAGTGAAAGAATATGAGAACTAAAGATGATTATAGTGACTTTTATTTATATAGCTTTGGAAAATTTCGAAACAATTTATAACCTATTATCTTGCTTTATCAAGACAAATAGATATCCATATATTATTGTATTTCAAGAATAAACTAATTGAGGTTTAGTGAGTTTGTGATGTGCATAAGGTCACACACAGAGTAATTAGTAGACTGAGATTAGATTTCATTTTTCCCAACCCCAAAGCCACCATTTTTTTCCCATTAGCAGACAATGCATTGCATTTACAGTGATATTTAGAAAGCAATATTTGAGAATTTATCAAATATGAATTTATCAGTAGTTTTGCCACACACACACACACACACACATTTGATGGTTATTTACATACAGAATACTTCATAGGTACAAATAGAATGAAGAGGTAGCAGTGAGGGAAGTAACATTGCTCTCTTTTATCTGATGATAAAGAGTTTAAGCTTTTTGGAATGTTGAAAGTATGGAAATATCATAAGGTAGGATGAAAAAAGTGTTTCAGGAATTGAGTAGGTCATAACACACAAGAAAGCTCATAAATGTTACACACAGGACATACAGAAGCATCATTTGCTTTCTTTTTGAAATATGACCATTGTCTGGTATCTGTAGAAGTGTGCAGCTTCAAATCTAGTATATGGACTTTGACTCAGAAGTAAGTAAAGTCACTCAGTCGTGTCCGACTCTTTGTGACCCCATGGACTGCAGCCCACCAGCCTCCTCAGTCCATGAGATTCTCCAAGCAAGAATACTGGAGTGGGTTGCCATTTCCTTCTCCAGGGGATCTTCCCGACCCAGGAATCGAACCCGGGTCTCCCGCATTGGAGGCAGACGCTTTAACCTCTGAACCACCTGATTTCCTGTTTTATTACATACCCTTAGGAAATATCCCAAAGAGGGATTTTTAGATTTTCAGGTTTTCAAAGGGACTTAAAAAGGCAAGAGAAAAATATTAATCTCTTCCTGTTAATATCTTTCCAATAAATTCCATAAATCAAAGTTGAGAGTATTATTTTTTAGATTATCACTGCATAGATTCTCTTCTCATTTGAACATTATTTTTTAAAATCTAAATTGAAGAGCTAAAGGGAATTTTTTTTTTACAACCAAAGCATACAGCCAACAGTCTCCCTATCAACACTCTCTGAATCAAATGCATTTAAATAGCAGCACTCACTAACACAGCCTAAACTAGCTGAAGAAGCAGAAATACTCATCTTGATATATTCCTCAAATCCTTCTCTATTCATAATTTAAACCAAAGAGAATTTCAACCACTTGAGAATTATGCCTGCAGGGGTTGACTCAAGCAATAAGAATATGTGTATCAAAACATCTGATTTTCAGTACTTTTGCATTCTCTAGGATTTTTAGACCTATTATGCCAGTTTTCTTCAATTTAAGTCTGAATTTGGCAATAAGGAGTTCATGATCTGAGCCATAGTCAGCTCCCGGTCTTGTTTTTGCTGACTGTATAGAGCTTCTCCATCTTTGGCTACAAAGGATATAATCAGTCTGATTTTGGTGTTGACCATCTGGTGATGTCCATGTGTAGAGACTTCTCTTGAGTTGTTGGAAGAGGGTGTTTGCTATGACCGGTGTGTTCTCTTGGTAAAATGCTATTAGTCTTGCCCTGCTTCATTCTGTACTCCAAGCCCAAATTTGCCTGTTATTCCAGGTGTTTCTTGACTTCCTACTTTTGCATTCCAGTCCCCTAGAATGAAAAGGACATCTTCTTTGGGTGTTAGTTCTAAAAGGTCTTGTAGGTCTTCATAGAACCATTCAACTTCAGCTTCTTCAGCATTACTGGTTGGGGCATAGACTTGTATTACCATGATATTGAATGGTTTGCCTTGGAAACGAACAGAGATCATTCTGTCATTTTTGAGATTGCATCCAAGTACTGCATTTCAGACTCTTGTTGACTATGATGGCTGCTCCATTTCTTCTAAGGGATTCCTGCCCACAGTAGTAGATATAATGGTCATCTGAGTTAAATTCACCCATTCCAGTCCATTTTAGTTTGCTGATTCCTAGAATGTCGATGTTCACTCTTGCCATCTCCTGTTTGACCACTTTCAATTTGCCTTGAACATTCCAAGTTCCTATGCAATATTGCTCTTTACAGCATTAAATCTTGCTTCTATCATCAGTTCCATCAACATCTGGGTGTTGTTTTTGCTTTGGCTCCATCCCTTCATTCTTTATGGAGTTATTTCTATACTGATTTCCAATAGCATATTGGGCACCTACTGACCTGGGGAGTTCATCTTTACATGTTTTATCTTTTTGCCTATTCATACTGTTCATGGTGTTCTTGAGGCAAGAATACTGAAGTGGTTTGCCATTCCCTTCTCCAGTGGACCACATTCTGTCAGATCTCTCCACCATGAGCCGTCTGTCTTGGGTAGCCCCACATGGCATGGCTCAGTTTCATTGAGTTAGAGAAGGCGGTTGTCTATGTGATCAGATTTGCTGATCTCCAAGCCAGGCTTCCGCAATACATGAACCATGAACTTCAAGATGTTCAAGTTGGTTTTAGAAAATGCAGAGGAACCAGAGATCAAATTGCCAACATCTGCTGGATCATCAAAAAAGTAAGAGAGTTCCAGAAAAACATCTATTTCTGCTTTATTGATTATGCCAAAGCTTTGACTATGTGGATCACAATAAAATGTGGAAAATTCTTCAAGAGATGGGAATACTGGACCACCTGACCTGCCTCTTGAGAAACCTGTATACAGGTGAGAAAGTAACAGTTAGAACTGGACATCATAGAACAACAGACTGGTTCCAAATAGGAAAAGGAGTACGTGAAGGCTGTATATTGTCACCTTGCTTATTTAACTTATATGTAGAGTACATCATGAGAAACCCTGGGCTGGAGGAAGCACAACCTGGAATCAAGATTGCCAGGAGAAGTATCAATAACCTCAGATATGCAGATGACACCACCTTTATGGCAGAAAGTGAAGAAGAACTAAAGAGCCTCTTGATGAAAGTGAAAGAGGAGAGTGAAAAAGTTGGCTTAAAGCTCAACATTCAGAAAACTAAGATCATGGCATCTGGTCCCATCACTTCATGGCAAATAGGTGGGGAGACACTGGAAAGAGAGGCTGAATTTATTTTTCTGGGCTCCAAAATCACTGCAGCTGGTGATTGCAGACATGAAATTAAAAGACGCTTACTCCTTGGAGGAAAAGTTATGACCAACCTAGACAGCATATTAAAAAGCAGAGACATTACTTTGCCAACAAAAGTCCATCTAGTCAAGGCTATGGCTTTTCCAGTAGTCATGTACAGATGTGAGAGTTGAACTATAAAGAAAGCTGAATGCCAAAGAATTGATGCTTTTAAACTGTGGTGTTGAAGAAGACTCTTGAGAGTCCCTTGGACTGCAAGGAGATCCAACCAGTCCATCCTAACAGAGACCAGTCCTGGGTGTTCATTGGAGGAACTGATGTTGAAGCTGAAACTCCAATACTTTGGCCATTTGATATGGAAAGCTGACTCATCTGAAAAGACCCTGATGCTGGGAAAGATTGAAGGCAGGAGAAGGGCATGATAATGGATGAGATGGTTGTATGGCATCACCGACACAATGGACATGTGTTTGGGTGGACTCCGGGAATTGGTGATGGACAGAGAGGCCTGGCGTGCTGCGGTTCATGGGTTGCAAAGAGTCAGACACGACTGAGCGACTGAACTGAACTAATGCCGATTTTATCCTTGTCTAATATTTCATCCCTGGAAAGTTAAAAGGACAATGGCAAGTTCAATCTTTCCAAGATTTCTTGTGATAAATACTCTGGCTGTTCTCATCAGTTGGCACAGTCTTACATTTTTCAAATGACAAATGTTTCTAATTTATTCACTGAGAAACCCTTTGCCACAGGAATATGGAAACCTGCCAATCTCTCTCCATGTCCTACTTCAAGAAACATCTTTAAAACCATTACTTCACCTGAAGTAGTCTCTGAAACTCACTCATCAAGACAGTATCACGGTGATTCTTGGACTCCAAGTGGATCATCTGAGGCTTGTTTGTTTTTTGATTATTCACACACTCGCATTTCAAAAATACTCAGATTGCATGGGTTTGTTTTCATCTTATCATTACAATACCTGAAAGCCTGCAAGTGTTATCCACAATTTGATTTGCTATTATTACAAGGAAACCGGTTTGTCTTCAAGATCAAAGGACTGTTATTAGGATAAACACATTTATGGTCTTTAATGCTGATATTACAACATCAGCAATCAAAACAAGAAATCAAGAAGGAAAGGATGGTGCCTGGTACCAAGAAAAGGCTTTTTAAAATACTTCTAATTCAGCTTTTAGGCAAGTGACTTATTTTAAGACTAGCAGTGCTTCCATTCTCTTTCCTCACATATTTCCAGGAATTTTCATCCACTGAGCAGAATATGTCTCTTTCTACAAATGATTCTTAATATACACCATCATCTCCGATTTAGTTTTTAACTGCTTAATGATTACCTATTTTTAAATACAATTCATTTAACTTATATGCAGAGTACATCATGAGAAATGCTGGACTGGAACAAACACAAGCTGGAATCAAGATTGCCGGGAGAAATATCAAGAACCTCAGATATGCAGATGATACCACCATTATGGAAGAAAGTGAAGAGGAACTAAAAAGCCTCTTGATGAAAGTGAAAGTGGAGAGTGAAAGGTTGGCTTAAAGCTCAACATTCAGAAAATGAAAATCATGGCATCCAGTCCCATCACTTCATGGGAAATAGATGGGGAAACAGTGGAAACAGTGTCAGACTTTATTTTTTTTGGGCTCCAAAATCACTGCAGATGGTGACTGCAGCCATGAAATTAAAAGACACTCCTTGGAAGAAAAGTTATGACCAACTTAGATAGCCTATTCAAAAGCAAAGATATTACTTTGCTGACTAACATTCGTCTAGTCAAGGCTATGGTTTTTCCTGTGGTCATATACGGATGTGAGAGTTGGACTGTGAAGAAAGCTGAGCACCAAAGAATTGATGCTTTTGAACTGTGGTGTTGGAGAAGACTGTTGAGAGTCCCTTGGACTGCAAGGAGATCCAACCAGTCCATTCTGAAGGAGATCAGCCCTGGGATTTCTTTGGAAGGACTGATGCTAAAGCTGAAACTCGAGTACTTTGGCCACTTCATGCGAAGAGTTGACTCATTGGAAAAGACTCTGATGCTGGGAGGGATTGGGGGCAGGAGGAGAAGGGGATGACAGAGGATGAGATGGCTGGATGGCATCACTGACTCAATGGACGTGAGTCTGAGTGAACTCCAGGAGTTGGTGATGGACAGGGAGGCCTGGTGTGCTGCAATTCATGGGGTAGCAAAGAGTCGGACACGACTGAGCGACTGAACTGAACTGAAATACAATTCAACTGTTCTAAAGCAGAAATTGAAAATATTTGCTAAGCTCTTACTCTGTACCAGACATTGTGCTTCCCTTCTTAATTTCTTGCTTTGGCTAATTGTGTTTTAATTCTCTTAATGCTGTTCCTTGGAGTCCTCTTTTACTTCTCCTTTCTTTACTTCTATATTAGACATTCAATGTCTTCCTTTCTTTTATTTACCATTCAGTCAATCTGGTTCAGACTCAGCAACTCTTAGTAGTACTGCCCAAAGCAATATGGTACAAATGTATACTATTTTCAGACATCCTTCCTTTACAATGATTTATTCAGCAAATTAAATTCTACAATGTATTAGGCACTAGGTTATATGATGGGAAGAACCAGTGAGCAAAGAGCTACATTCCCTGCTCTGGATACATCTCCCTGGGTAATGAGAGAGACAAATATTGAACAAAAAAATAAGCAAATAAATCCATACTTGTACATTGTGATAACTGCTATAAAAGAAAATATTAGAGATTTATCCATTTTATATATTTACACATAACATAGCTTGATTAATCATCTAAAATGTATGTCCATTCCCCAGTTCTAAAAGCTTCACTGAGTGTACATTTTTAAATAGAAATATTTCCCAGTTCATATCCCCATGTCATATCTTCTTCTAAGACATAAGCAAGCTATGTTAGCAAATTGAGGCCTAAGAGTTCTTCAGGATAAAGAGATAAGCTTCTTTTTATTCAGTGTTTCCTAAACTGCTTAAGATTTAAAACATAAAATGTTACAGTTTATCAACGTAATTAGTCTTCTAAATCATACATTTTAGGAAAGGCTCCAACAAAGGTCCTCCAACAAGATTCTTTAGCTTGATAGTCAGGCTCTTAATCTAACTTTTCAGCTATTTCATCTAGTACTTTCAAGTCTATGTTCTGTCTTACACCATCATTCAGTTCAGTCTTTCAGTCATGTCCAACTCTTTGTGACCCCATGGACTGCAGCACACCATGTTTCCATGTCCATCACCAATTCTCCAAGCTTACTCAAACACATGTCCATCGAGTCGCTGATTCATTCCAACCATCTCATCCTCTGTCGTCCACTTCTCCTCTGCCTTGAATCTTTCCCAGCATCAAGGTCTTTTCCAAGGAGTCAGTTCTTAACGTCAGATGGCCGAAGTATTGGAGTTTCAGCTTCAGCATCAGTCCTTCCAATGAATATTCAGGACTGATCTCCTTTAGGATGGACTGGTTGGATCTCCTTGCAGTTCAAGGGACTCTCAAGAGTCTTCTCCAACACCACAGTTCAAAAGCATCAATTCTTTGGCACTCAGCTTTCTTTACAGTCCAACTCTCATGTCCATACTGACTACTGGAAAAACCATAGCTTTGACTAGATGGACCTTTGTTGGAAAATTAATGTCTCTGCTTTTTAATATACTGTCTAGGTTGGTCATAATTTCCTTCCAAGGAACAAGCGTCTTTTAATTTCATGACTGCAGTCACCAGCTGCAGTGATTTTGGAACCCCTTAAAATAAAGTCTCTCACTATTTCCATCGCTTCTCCATTTTACATGAAGTGATGGGACCGGATGCCATAATCTTTGTTTTCTGAATGTTGAGTTTTAAGCCAACTTTTGCACTCTTCTCTTTCACTTTCATCAAGAGGCTCTTTAGTTCTTCTTCACTTTCTGCCATAAGGGTGGTGTCATCTGCATATCTGAGGTTACTGATATTTCCCCTGGCAATCTTGTTTCCAGCTTGTGCTTCCTCCTGCCCAGCATTTCACATGATGCACCCTGCATGTAAGTTAAATAAGCAGGGTTACAATATACAACCCTGACGTACTCTTTTCCTAGTTCAGAACCTGTCTGTTGTTCCATGTTCAGTTCTAACTGTTGCTACCTGGCAATCTTGTTTCCAGCTTGTGCTTCCTCCTGCCCAGCATTTCACATGATGCACCCTGCATGTAAGTTAAATAAGCAGGGTTACAATATACAACCCTGACGTACTCTTTTCCTAGTTCAGAACCTGTCTGTTGTTCCATGTTCAGTTCTAACTGTTGCTTCTTGACAGACATACAGATTTCTCAGGAGGCAAGTCAGGTCGTCTGGTATTCCTATCCTTTAAAGAATTTTCCACAGTTTTTTGTGATCCACACAAGCAAAGGCTTTGGCGTAGTCAATAAAGCAGAAATAGATGTTTATGGTATTACCATAGAGTAGTAGGATTGATACACTTATCCATTTTCTTTTATGTCAATCCTGCCAC
The DNA here is from genome assembly GCA_006408695.1 of Aepyceros melampus. Lineage (NCBI taxonomy): Eukaryota > Metazoa > Chordata > Mammalia > Artiodactyla > Bovidae > Aepyceros > Aepyceros melampus. The sequence continues at coordinate 1,635 of SJXQ01005414.1, read as the reverse complement.
TCTGTGGTAATACCATTCTATCTTTATATTGAATAATTTTATCTTTGGTTATTATAATTTGTTTGCAGGTCTTTCAACATCACAGTAGTTTATTTCTCCATCTGCTAACACACATTGCTTGTGCTCTGATAGAAAAGAGATCCTCAGATATTGAATTTGGATCACTTATGAAGCTCAAATTTTTCTTTTTAAAGTCTTCTCTAACTGTTCCAGACTATAAATAATGCCACTTGCCTTGTCTTCCTCCTCCTCCTTACTACTATTATTATCATCTTGGCACTAACTAAAGAATATCACCATAAGGATTACAGAATCAACCCTTAAAAAAATATCAAGAGGAGATTTGTATTGAGTAGTGGCAGTTATGAGCTTATTCAAAAATCTCTCTTTGGAACTTCCCTGGTGGTTCAGTAGTTAAGAGTTGGGAACTAGTGCCCTGACCATGGAATTAAAACCAAATAAGTTAACAACAACCAGAACAGAAAACACCAACATTCTCCATATTGTATCACATAGGTGAATAACAATATTTCAATAATTCTGTCCTTCTTCCATACATCCTTTCCTAGAATTTTTATCTACTGACTTACTTAAATATGTAAATATGACTATAGAGGACAGTAGAAATCAAACTTCAATTTTAGCTTAAGATAACCAAGTTCCTGAAAAAGTTCTAATTCTGTAGTAAAATGGTACAGTTATATTTCTTGAAGAACTTTGCTTTCAGGCAAATTTTCAACATTTGCTCTAACTATCCTGAACCATGTGAACCTGAGCCATGAGCAGTATGAAGTAACAAATTTCTAAGTATTAAGGTATTCTCAAAGATTTAACTTTCAAAAGGTAGTAATCTAAAGTAGAGTCTCTGGAATAACATTGGAAGCTTTGTTTATGTAGAGATACAGAATAAGAAAATGGAAGAGAAATAGTCAGATAGAGCACCGGTGGCTGCAACAACGTGCAGAGTGGGGCCGAGGGGAGCTACCCCACGTCCGAGGTCAGGGGCAGATGTTGGGAGGACCCTACGCCCGAGGGGCGGCAGCTGAGAGAAGCTACCCAATGTCCGAGGTCAGGAGCAGCAGCCTAGAGGAGCTACCCTGTGTCTGAGGCCAGGGGTGGCGGTGGGAGGAGCTGCCCCAAGTCTGAGGCCAGGGGCGGCGGCCAGAAGGAGCAACCTCACTTGCAAGGAGCAGTAGCTGCGTCGGTGCCAGAGGGCCTAGAAAAGCTATTCCACATTCAAGGTCGGGAGGGGCGGCAGTGAGGAGATACCCCTCGTTCAAGGTAAGGAGCAGCGGCTGGGCTTTGCTGGAGCAGCCATGAAGAGATACCCCACGTACAAGGTAAGAGAAACCCAAGTAAGATGGTAGGTGTTGCAAGAGGGCAGAAATACTGAAACCATAATAACAGAAAACTAGTCAATCTAATCCTGGAGAGGGAAATGGCAACCCACGCCAGTGTTCTTGCCTGGAGAATCCCAGGGACGAGGGAGCCTGGTGGACTGGCGTCTATGGGGTCGCACAGAATCGGACATGACTGAAGTGACTTAGCAGTCAATCTAATCACACTAGGACCACGCCTTGTCTAACTCAATGAAACTAAGCCATGCTTTGTGGGGCCACCCAAGACGAGCAGGCA